>JAVJIF010010520.1:0-149471 GCA_038442645.1 Agave tequilana | reverse complement strand
TGCCATGATTGACCCGGCCCTTGAACATTTAGTGTCATGTTTTATTGCTTGCTATACATCACACCTTGTCATGCTACACCTAAACCAAGCATGATGTACTTGACTTGTGATTGTCATCTTTACGGGAACCTTGACTTGTTATACGGTATCATGATCAGTGACCTGTATTCCTGCTTATATGCAGTGACCTGTATTCCCTGCTTTATATGCAGTGACCTGTATTCCTGTTATTACGCAGTGACCTGACTATATATACTTATGTACTCCTGATTCCTGATCATGACCATCCTGTCATTCCCGTAAAACTGATAATCCGTAATAAACTACAACTTGTATTGGGGTATGGAGGAAGTGATGGATGCCGGAATGATATCTTGCTTCTAGTATGGGAAGTCTAACCGGTCCCAGGTGGTGGGAACCGTTGGACCATTGTCCCCGGTGCACGTGATTCTTGACATGATATGTGGCGGACGTTATAGGAGGACTATGAGCCTCCAAACCGGTCCCAGGTGGTGGGAACCGTTGGGCCAGAAGACTGGTCCCCGTGCACGAGTACCAGTATAAAAGAGATATCAGTTCTCATCTACTTCCGGTAACAAACTCGAATAGCTTATATATGGATGTATGTGAGTTGGGATCGATACCGAGACACATACCTAGATATATGGGTTAGGCGAGTAATAATAATAATAATAGGTTCAGTTATAGCTATTGTTATGATTGTTGTTCTTGTTATAGTTCCTGTTATGACACATGTTATTATGACTCCTTCCTTTACTTGTAGAGATTCCAGTGATGATTCCAGATTGTTGACTTATGTCTTTCTCGTTTGGTATTCCCGTTTATGGTTATCGCATGATTGCAATTCTGATTCTATATGCTTGGGATTGCGGTGGTATGAGACAAGGGTATATTTATGAGGGTTTCCTTGTTTGGATTATTCCTTCGACGTATTAGTCTCATAGGACCGTAACTTAAGTATATACAATCACTTTTGCTCGTAGTTTAGCATTACATTGGTTTTCCCGTTTCATGATTATTATATTATACCATCCTTATATTCTATACTCGTGTTTTGACCCTTCTCATGTCTCTTAGCCACTTGGCTTGCAGTTCATTTATTATTATATGTCTTGACCATTTGGATTGCACATTCAGGTTCTGTAGCTAGATCAGTGTGGAGTTGTCCACCGTGGTTCGAGCTCTTCTTGCGAGCGAACATCCTAGCTTCAGCTCCTTGTGCCTGATTTCTTTTGACTCACAGGATCTCCATCCTACTAGTGAGCCTTTTTGTACTCTGATGTATATTTTATTTTTGGACTGGGTTGTGATACTGATACATGTATAATGTAATGTTTATCATATACTGTGATGACTTTGTATTGTACTTTATGTTGGCATATATGTGTGTATACCATGCTTTGCGTTGCACTCTGATCCTTTCTTGTTGTACTTTTTGCTTAGCGTATATACGTGGGGGCTTCTCCTGACCTACGTATATACGTCGCAGTGACGTCCCGTATCTGCAGAACCGGGGCGTTACATTTTCTTTATTCAATGGCCTCTCTCTCTGATCGACATTCAGGGCACTCCCTGATGTCTCAGCCGAACTCGATGACTCTTGTGCGCCTCTTCACTGAGAAGTACACCCACCGCATAATCAAACTTCATGATTTCTATCCCACAGTAATTGCTCATCGCCATCACGAGACCATCACATGCCTTGGCATACTGGACAATAGAGCCAGTACCCTGATTTTCATCATCGAAATTGATCTCAATCGACTCCAACTGGCGTTAGCGTGTTGAATTCATTGAGAGGCTCAGCGAGGCTTCTGCTCTCTGCATCTTCAGATTGAACAACTTCTTCATCAAGAAAATCTTGTTTGAAGCCAAGGTTTCTCATGTATCTTTGATAGCGTCGTTCATCAGTCTTTGGTCATCTTCTCTTGGAGACGTTGAATGCAACCATTGATGCTAGGAATAATCGGATCGCTCCTAGGGATTTATGATTTAGGATCTTCCACTCGCCGTCAGACATCTCTTTTAGCTTTTGGACTTTCCATCGCGAGAAAGGTAGACATCTTTCTGGTACAGATAGTCTTCGATCTGCATCTTTCAGAACTCGAAATTCCACCTTGAATCTTCAGCTCTGATCTTCTTTCATCCACCATCACGAATGTTGCTCTGATACCAGTTGTTGGGATCGACAATAACACAGATGAAGAAAAGATGCAAAAAATATAGATCAATATAAGATACAGAAATTAAGTGAAAAATCCAAATCGAAAAACACGGATCCGCTCATAAATTTCACTATTATCAGAGAGACTTGAGGGGAGAAGAAGAGCATCCTCACAGGTCTCTCTATACAATGGCACTTACAATACCATAAGCTTCATCATAATACACTAATCCTAATAACGCTCATCCTTTTATATATGATAAACTAGGGTTACAAGTTGTAATATCCCTAAACTCCGCCCTTGATGTGTTCTCCAAATCTCACTGACAAAGAACCTTCTGCACTGGACCGCTTCTAAGCTGGACTGGGTTCGCTTCCAGGCTAGACTGCTTCCAAGCTGGACTGGACCGCTTCAGGTTGGACCGCTTCCGCTTCGCACCGCCCTCCGAGTAGTAACTCTGCTCTGTAGCTTTGGAGTGCTCCTCCGACTAGGTGCTATGGAGTCCTCTCCGTCTAAGAGACTCCATCACTTTGAATTCCTTCATCCACCATTACGATCCTCGCTCTGATACCAGTTTTGGATTGACAACGGCGCAGAGGAAGAAAAGAGACAAAAAAATATAGAGCAATCGCAGATACCAGAAATTTAGTGAAAAACTCAAATTGAAAAATCACGAATTCGCACACAAATCCACTATTACTAGAGAGATTACAGGGAGAATAATAGATCCTTATAGTTGCTCTGTACAATGACACTCACAATAGCATAAGCTTCATCACAGTACACTAACCCTCATAAACGCTCATCCCATTTTATAGGATAAGTAGGGTTACAAGTTATGAGATCCCTAAATTGTCCTTGACTGTTTCCCAGATTTCACTGGCAAAGAAGTTTTTGGACTGGACCGCTTCTAGGCTAAGCTGAGCCGCTTTCATTTTGGAGCGCTTCCGCTTCACACCACCGAGGAGTAACTCTATTTTGTAACTTTAGAATTAGAATGCTCATCCGACTAGGTGCCATGGAGTGATCTTTCACTCCGGAGACTCTATCACTCGGAGGCTATCGCTACGGAGACTTCGTCACTCCGGAGGCTATCGTTATGTCCTTGCCATCAATCTGAAACTCAAAAACTCGCCGCACCAGCATTACCCATAAAGCTCCATCGTCGCTCCAGGACCATTGTGTTGACTCCGTAAGGCGTAGTCCGTCAAGGCAATAATCTGGCTTCACAACTTAACAGAATATATAATCTAATAGTTTAGAAAATAATCTGGATATATTCATAATCAAATTTCTCAACAATATTTATAATCGGTTGAAAGGTGCAAATTCTAGTCACAGTTAAAGGAACACTTAATCAACGTGAATGCCAATTTTTTCCTTACTTTGATCACTGGAAAATATCTGAAAAAATAGGAGCCCTAAAATTTAATGTAACTGCCACATATATAAGGTCAAAACAATAATGTCAAAATCCAAAATAGAAAGTATACATAGTACAGATGAAAATTTTATGCTTGTCATGATTCGGAGAAGAGAAGAATCATAGCTGAGGACAATGATGAGTTCATGCAATAACTGAAGATCACCTATCAAAATCTTCAAGAAATATATATTTGAGAATAACAAGCACATTTTAGTGCAAAAATACTTTCCTGTTGCATTATAGTAAGTATACACTGATAGAAAATAATAATTAAGGAATCAGATTATTAATATTAATTAGTCGCCGAATTCCAGAAGCAGCATCAAAATCTTCTTTCATCTCAGAGGAGTTACATATATTCAGCCATCATCTTTCCTTTTGCCTTTTGTTGTCTAGGGTTTCTTTACCTTCCTTTGCACGAGGCATTCACCCATTATTAGATCAATCAAGATATATAGGTATGATATAATTTGAAATGATAATTTTAGCAAGATATAATCACAAAGATTGTTGTTCTTTGTAATTTTTCCATTGTTCTGAGAGGGGGGCAGATACAGTGTAACAACCAAATTTTATTGTACCTAATTTCTCCTCACCTTAAATATTAAGAATTTGGTTAAGGCATTATATAGAAGTAGTCACCCTCCATAATTCTATGTCAACAAATTAAACTTTATTAATAGACCCACTTCCCTTTTCAATGTTTTTAATTAATTATTTGATTGTGGTGACTAAAAATGTTAGCATGAAGGCTTATGTGCATGTATTTTGGGCAAATTTATGACTTAAGCAATAGTAAAAGTTAATGTCAACATAATCCTTCATATCCCCTAATCACCAAGCTTATCCTAATAACTTTTTAGTGGTAAGTATGCATTAGGGGGAAGATTAAAGGGGCTAATGATTCTTGAGAGTTGGGTTTCCATGTGGCACCTTGAGAAGGGTCTTGGCCAAGTGGCATCATGAGAATACACCACCTAGTTCTTGTAATTCCAAGGAGTTGACTACAAGCTTGCCTCTTCATCTTCCTCACTCAAAATTCTGCAGAATTCTTCTCCCAAATCCTGATATTTTTCCTTTCAATTGTGAAGAAATTGAAGCCCTAAATCCCCCATTTCATCTCATCCATAGAAATTTAAGATTTGAAACTAGGATACCCTCTTTTAGCCCGAATTCCTACTCCTCTAGACTCTGAAGCAGGAATCCACGAGAGGGAAGGCAGTGACACAAGGCGCACAGCAAGCAGAGCCGCAGCAGAACGCGGGGCTCTGCTACTTTGCCGCGGAACCGCGGCAAAGAAGAGGATTCCGCGGCATTTGGGGGAGGGAAGGCCCGATCCTTGGGAGAGGAGGTTCCTGGTGAGCTGGGGGTGAGATCTTCCACGGCCAAACAGCATTATCCTGAAGCTTAATTCTCTGTTCAGAGTATTAAAGCATTGTGATTAACCTAACCATTAGGGATTATGTTATCCTATTAATGCTTGAAAAATCAGAACTTTACATTTGTGTAGGTGACCCACAATGGTAGTATTTACTGTTTTTGTGATATCTTTACACTAGATGGAAATCGATGAGTATTACTTAATTATTGTGCCCTATATCATATTGTGATGTGATAAATGTGTAGTATACATGTTTAGCTCACTAATTTGACTTAGATAAGGTAATTTAGCATCTTAAATTCGCTGTTTGGTAATTAACTTTAGGTTAATGAAAATGCAAAAAAGGGTATTATATGCTTGTTACGTCTCTACATTACATCGTTTGATATGCATGTGTAGAACTCTTGTGCTAGTATATTATGTATGCCTATTGAGCCAAATTAGCGTGTTATTTCGCTATCTTTCTTGGTTATTATCATGACAATCGATTCGATATAGATATGATATAAACTTGAAGCTTACTTTATGTTCACAAGAGTACATGGGGAATAATCCCTCTTTATGTCATAACTTTATGTGGTGTACTAGTGAGTACATGTGGATGATACATATGTGCATACGGGGTTGGAATTGGCGCATTATGGCGTACTATGATTTTGAGAAACCCAAGTGCATGTTTCTTTATTGTGGCACATCATTTTGAGCATGACATGTAAGTTAGTTTTATATTGCTTAGTATGAATATCATAACTTAAACCTTGCATGATGCATTTTATATATAGGAGGAAGGGGCCGTGCGGGAGCCGGTAGGAGGGGGGAAGACGGGGATTTGACACATGTATATATATATATATATATATATATATATATATATATATATATATATATAATATATATATAATATATATATATATATATAATTATATATATATATATATATATAAGGAGGAAGGGGCCGTGCGGGAGCCGGTAGGAGGGGGGAAGACGGGGAAACTTATATGTTTATATGATTCTATATATATAAGGAGGAAGGGGCCGTGCGGGAGCCGTAGGAGGTGGAAGGCGGGAAAATTTCATTTATATTGAATGACATCTAAATGTGAACTGTCAAGTTGCATTCATGATTGATAATGCTTGTGTTAAACTAGAATGTCACTTTATGTGCATAACGAGCCGAGTGGATGGGAGTAGACTCATCCACGAGAATTTCATACATATTCATACATTTATATCTTTTGTGTCATGATATAACGAAACGAAACTTTTGATAGTGGAGTCATGTAAACCACATATGTATATGGAACTTGGAAACAAGTAAGGTAACTCGAATAAATTATTGTTTATGGGACTCATTGTAATTTACCTCTTCTAAACTGTTTAGCTTATGAAATCGTTATATCAATTCCCTTTGATATGGTTTACTCATTGAGCTGTCGAGCTTATTTTATTTTCCTTCATCTTTTCAGGTTTGGATAAGGGTAAGGGACCTCTCTAAATGAAAGGTTAAGTTATGGATGGCATAATATGTTGTAGTATCATTTTGGTTTTGTTATGTGATCTTAAATGTGTAGGTATAGACCCTATGGAAGTCTTTATGGAAAAACATGTTAAGTTGTACTTGATGTACACTTTGTCCTTATAGTATTTGAGACCTTGGTCTTGTATGTAATATTATGTTCTGGTTTGTGAATCCCTTGGATATGTATGTTTTAGAATTTGAACGATGACAATATGTGGGAATGCTTTTGTTGGAAAGTAACTCTTGAAAAGTTGAAATGTTGATGTAAGACTATGCTTGCAATGGAGGGAATCAAGTCATGATATATGTTTGTGGTTAAGACTTGGTATATGTGATTGATAAGTAGGCCGGGTGTGCCGAAATTACTGGTGAAATAAGTAGGCCTTTGAGCCGAAATCTTGATTATTGTAAGTGAGAAATAAAGGAATATTAAGGATGATGCTGCCAAAATTTTTTTCTTAATTTAAGGTTAACGGAGACAAATAGTGTTGTAGGCCTAATCTTGTTTATTAGAAACTGTGGCCGTTGCAATTGGTATCAGAGCATGGTTTAGGCAAGGTTAGCCTAGATAGATGTAGTATGTACGACTGATTATGAAGTCATATGAGATTTATATGTGTGCTAGAGTAAGTTAGATATGGGGTATTAGGATGACAGTATAATTTTAGAGTATTTGGCCCTGAAATGTAGGATATTTAACTGTTCTCCACATTTGAATGTGGTACCCGCATACCTTAGTTCAAATGGATCTTGCAAGGGGTGCGGGCCCTTCTGTAAGAAATTCCAGTGTTATGGGACATCGGAAAGGGAGAACAATCAAAATATCACATAAGTCGGGGTCAAAATCCTATTAGTAGGACAGTTGTGCATAAGAAAGATTTATGAAAGATCGGCATGGTTATATAAGTGATGATTTTCTATCATGTCTTGATTTTATATTCATGCAAATTATTGCTTTGGGGAGAATTAGAAGGCGCATCGGCTAATATAAATGTCTTACTTCTACAGATGGGAGATTCTGAGATGTCTGGATCATCGTCTGACGGTCCGGAGTCGGAAAGTTTAAGTTGGATCACGGACCCAATGGACTGGGATTTTGAATCTGACGAAACCGATCCAAATGTCATTCTTAAAGGTTCCCCAGACAATTAGATGCAGGGATTCGCATGGGGCAAGATGAGGCAGATGACATTAATGAGGCAGAAAGTGCCATAAGAGACGCACCAGTAACTGAGGACTTGGGAGTCCTACCTAATGAGGAGATGAACCCTGACGGAAGGATTTTCGTTGGGGTATTTGGTGGAATTCTTGCTGGGTGGAAGATATGGACCTGTACGATGATAATGAAATTGGGAATGTGATTTTGATGCTGTACTGGAGGAAGTAGAAGAAGAACTAATGGAAGAAGAACCAATGGAAGAAGAACCAGAAGAAGAAGAACCAGTAGAAGAAGAACCAGAAGAAGAGGATCCAGAAGAAGAACCTGTAGGGGAAAATCGGGAGGAGAGCTCCTCGGGATCTAACATCACCCCTTGAAGGGAATTTAGATGGGTGGCATTTTTGTTTTGTTGTTTTTGTTTTTAAAGAAAAGGAATGTCGATTCACATAAGTAATATTTTTTTGTAAAGGCAGTGGTCGTCAATCGTTACATGTAGGAACATGTATCCCTTTATGACTGCATTGGTATGTTTTGAATGGATGCAGCCATGCTAATGTATATGTTACTATGAAAACACTTTATGCATAAATGAAATTAATGTTTTGTTTGCGAACTATTCTACTTGTCATCATTGAGTTACCATTGATTATGTTCAACTATTCTTCTAGGTATTAGATGGATTTGAATTTTCCTCCATCCGATGCCAACTCGGAGGGCAACGTCCCATTGCACAGCACAATTGGGAGCGTCCATCCCCCGGCAAGTCAAGAAATTTCTGAGTGGGCAATCTAATGCTAATCGGGGAATGCCAGACAGAATCCCAGATTGGCTGTTGCAGCTAGCAAGTGTAAACAACCCCCGTAGAGCTCTTGAACAATTTCAAAAGCTCAACCCACCAGCCTTCAGAGGAGGAGTTGACCATATTCAAGCTGAAGAATGGCTCCGACAAATTGAAAAGATACTGGATGTAATGGAATGTACTGAAACCCAGCGAGTATCTTTCGCTTCTTTCATGTTCCAAGGAGAGGCTGAGCGCTGGTGGGAGATAGTAAAAGGAGGAGCTAAGAACTTGGGAAGGGAGATCTCTTGGAACTTCTTAGTTGCAAAGTTCAATGAAAAGTGCATCCCTGGAGTAGTGAAGGACCGACTTGCGATGGAGTTCCAAGAGCTGAAGCAGGAGCAATGGACAGTGAGTCAATATGAAGCTAAATTCACTCAGCTGTCCAGGTATGCTGAGAAATTGGTGTCCGAGGAGGAAGATAGGACGAAAAGGTTCGTTAGGGGCTTGAGGCCAGAAATCAGGAGTAAGCTGATCCCTTTCCAACTGCAAGTTTACAGTCAAGCTGTGGAGAAGGCAATGAAAATTGAAAGGGATATGCAGGAGAATCAAGAGATGAGGACCAGGGAACTGCCCTATGGGGCCGTTTGTTTCGGGTAAAAGTCTGTAATTCGTAAATGACTTACAACCCAGTTAAAACTACGACGTTTGTTTGGATCGTAATTCGTAAAAGACTTACAAAACCCAATTACCCTCACTTGCAATCCAATTACCACTCACTTACAGCCCAGTTACAGTTAATTTTGTGGTCATGCAAAGTTGTATTATTTTTTTATGTTAATATTAATTTTTTTTAATATTTAGCATTTTTAATATTATTTGCAATATTAAAACTTTTTAAATCACCAAATAGTTAATTTTGTGATCAACTTTTTCACTTACGACTTACACATTACGACAACCAAACACCGTAAAGCACAATACACTTTTCCACTTACAACTTTATATTACCAACCAAACACCATAAAACTTACATGCATGTAACTCATTTACAAATGTAAAGGACTTTACCAATTACAACTTACGAATTACGGTCAATTACGACAACCAAACAGACCCTATATGAAGCGCCCCCGGTATAATAATGCACCGAGTTTTGGAACTCAGTCCATGAGGCCCGACAGAGGTACGGGATCTTCCATCATGCCCACCCAGGAAGGGAAGCAAGATGAACACATGGCCAAAGCATAGGGGATTACCCCATTCAGCATCACCAATGTCCTCCCAACGCTCCAACTTTGCAGGAAACTAGCGGTGTCCAAGGTGCAACTAAAGTCACACTGGTAGTTGCGCCACCGGTAAACAATGCTTTTTCTGCGGAAGAATGGGTCACATGAGGAGGGACTGCCCAAACTTGCATGGATACCCAGGAGTTAGCAGAGGGACGGGAAGACCAACCATGGGAATCGCCCCTACAACAGGAGGACCAGCTACCGCCTATCGACAACCTTTCAACCGAACTCGCTCGGCCATGACACAAGCATCTGTACAGCAACCCAGAGTGCAAGGAATGATGAATGCAATCACTCAGCAGGAGGCTCGAGCACCAATGTCGTGGTGGAAGGTACCGTCTGTGTATCCGATAATGTTGCTCGAGTATTGTTTGATCCGGTGCTACACACTCTTTTATTTCTTCATCTTTTGCTGCAACTATTAACATGGAACCCGAACCCTTGAGCTATCAACTAGTGGTGTCAACCCTGTAGGCGCCAAAGTGACCACTAGCGAGTGTTATAAGGGATGTAAAATCATCATAGGTGAGATGAAGACACAGGCAGACCTGATTAAGCTAGGAGAAATGGAGTTTGACATCATCCTAGGGATGGATTGGTTGTCAACATATCGGGTTCATGTAGACTGTTACCAGAAGAAAATAATTTTTAAGTTAGAGGGAACTCCTGAAAGAGTTTATGAAGGGATGAGGGAATAAAATCAGCACTCCAGTCATTTCCGCCTTAAAGGCCACTAAGTTATTGAGGCAAGGGTGTCAAGGATTTTGGCAACCCTTCTTGGTGAAGGGGACATGAAGATTAAGATTGAAAACATAGAAGTTGCAAGAGACTATCCTGATGTTTTTCCGGAGGATCTACCCGGCTTACCCCCAGATAGAGAAGTGGAATTTTCCATTAATCTTCTACCTGGGACAAGTCCCATATCTAGGGCACCTTATAGAATGGCACCCGCAGAAATGAATGAATTGAAGGACCAGTTGCAAGAGTTGCTAAGCCTCGGTTTTATTCGGCCGAGTGTATCACCTTGGGTGCTCCGGTATTATTTGTTAAGAAGAAGGATGGGAGCATGAGGCTGTGTATAGATTATCGAGAGCTGAACAAGGTCACTATCAAGAATCGATATCCATTGCCGAGGATTGATGACCTATTTGATCAACTTCAGGGTGCCAGCATATTTTCCAAGATAGATCTAAGATCAGGATACCATCAATTAAAGATCAAACCGGAAGATGTTTCTAAGACTGCCTTTCGGACCAGATATGGCCATTATGAATTTTTAGTAATGCCATTTGGCTTGACCAATGCTCTAGCGGCATTCATGGATTTAATGAATAGATTTTCCAGCCATACCTAGATCAATTCGTAGTAGTGTTCATTGATGACATACTGATCTATTCAAAGAGCAAAGAGGATCATGAAAGACACTTGAGGATAGTGTTACAATTATTGAGAGAGAACTATACAAATATTGGAAGACATGCTGAGAGCATGCGTGTTGGATTTCGGGGAAAATTGGGAGAAATACCTATCATTAGTGGAGTTTGCATATAACAATAGTTATCAATCTACTATTGGAATGCCGCCATTCGAAGCCTTGTACGGCAGGAAGTGTAGATCTCCGATTTGCTGGGAAGAGATTGGAGACCGAACATTATTCGGAGCCGATATAGTGGTAGATACAACAGAGAAGATCCGGATGATAAGGAAGAGAATGAAGGCGGCCCAGAGTAGACAGAAGACATATGCGGATCGGCGCCGAAGACCTTTGGAGTTTGCAGAAGGCGACAAAGTTTTCTTGAAGGTATCACAATAAAAGGGATGGTACGGGGTGGCAAACGGAATAAGTTAGACCCCCGGTATATTGGACCCTTTGAAATACTGGAAAGAATTGGACCTCTGGCGTATCGGTTAGCTTTACCACCAGAGATTGAGAAAATACATGACGTATTTCATGTGTCCCAATTGAGGAAGTATGTACCCGATCCGAGTCATGTTCTTAGATACTCACCACTGCAGCTCCAAGACGACTTGTCATATACTGTGGAGCCGGTTCAAATCCTAGACAGGAAGGAGAAACAACTGCGAAACAAAGCAATCCCTTTAGTGAAGGTTTTATGGAGAAGTAAAGAGATTGAAGAAGCTACCTGGGAATCAAAGGAAGAGATGATGCAGAACTACCCGCAACTTTTCTAAGGTACGTCAGGCTTCGGGGACGAAGCTCTCTTTTAGGAGGGGAGAATGTAACAACCAAAATTTTATTGTACCTAATTTCTCCTCACCTTAAATATTAAGAATTTGGTTAAGGCATTATATAGAAGTAGTCACCCTCCATAATTCTATGTCAACAAATTAAACTTTATTAATAGACCCACTTCCCTTTTCAATGTTTTTAATTAATTATTTGATTGTGGTGACTAAAAATGTTTAGCATGAAGGCTTATGTGCATGTATTTTGGGCAAATTTATGACTTAAGCAATAGTAAAAGTTAATGTCAACATAATCCTTCATATCCCCTAATCACCAAGCTTATCCTAATAACTTTTTAGTGGTAAGTATGCATTAGGGGGAAGATTAAAGGGGCTAATGATTCTTGAGAGTTGGGTTTCCATGTGGCACCTTGAGAAGGGTCTTGGCCAAGTGGCATCATGAGAATACACCACCTAGTTCTTGCAATTCCAAGGAGTTGACTACAAGCTTGCCTCTTCATCTTCCTTACTCAAAATTCTGCAGAATTCTTCTCCCAAATCCTGATATTTTTCCTTTCAATTGTGAAGAAATTGAAGCCCTAAATCCCCCATTTCATCTCATCCATAGAAATTTAAGATTTGAAACTAGGATACCCTCTTTTAGCCCGAATTCCTACTCCTCTAGACTCTGAAGCAGGAATCCACGAGAGGGAAGGCAGTGACACAGGCGCACAGCAAGCAGAGCCGCAGCAGAACGCGGGGCTCTGCTACTTTGCCGCGGAACCGCGGCAAAGAAGAGGATTCCGCGGCAATTTGGGAGAGGGAAGGCCCGATCCTTGGGGAGGAGGTTCCTGGTGAGCTGGGGGTGAGATCTTCCACGGCCAAACAGCATTATCCTGAAGCTTAATTCTCTGTTTCAGAGTATTAAAGCATTGTGAGTAAACCTAACCATTAGGGATTATGTTATCCTATTAATGCTTGAAAAATCAGAACTTTACATTTGTGTAGGTGACCCACAATGGTAGTATTTACTGTTTTTGTGATATCTTTACACTAGATGGAAATCGATGAGTATTACTTAATTATTGTGCCCTATATCATATTGTGATGTGATAAATGTGTAGTATACATGTTTAGCTCACTAATTTGACTTAGATAAGGTAATTAGCATCTTAAATTCGCTGTTTGGTAATTAACTTTAGGTTAATGAAAATGCAAAAAAGGGTATTATATGCTTGTTACGTCTCTACATTACATCGTTATGATATGCATGTGTAGAACTCTTGTGCTAGTATATTATGTATGCCTATTGAGCCAAATTAGCGTGTTATTTCGCTATCTTTCTTGGTTATTATCATGACAATCGATTCGATATAGATATGATATAAACTTGAAGCTTACTTTATGTTCACAAGAGTACATGGGGAATAATCCCTCTTTATGTCATAACTTTATGTGGTGTACTAGTGAGTACATGTGGATGATACATATGTGCATACGGGGTTGGAATTGGCGCATTATGGCGTTACTATGATTTTGGGAAACCCAAGTGCATGTTTCTTTATTGTGGCACATCATTTTGAGCATGACATGTAAGTTAGTTTATATTGCTTAGTATGAATATCATAACTTAAACCTTGCATGATGCATTTTTATATATAGGAGGAAGGGGCCGTGCGGGAGCCGGTAGGAGGGGGGAAGACGGGGATTTGACACATGTGTGTGTGTGGTGTATATATATATATATATATATATATATATATATATATATATATATATATATATATATATATATATATATATATATATATATATATATATATAAGGAGGAAGGGGCCGTGCGGGAGCCGGTAGGGGGGGAAGACGGGGAAACTTATATGTTTATATGAATTCTATATATATATAAGGAGGAAGGGGCCGTGCGGGAGCCGGTAGGAGGTGGAAGGCGGGAAAAATTTCATTTATATTGAATGACATCTAAATGTGAACTGTCAAGTTGCATTCATGATTGATAATGCTTGTGTTAAACTAGAATGTCACTTTATGTGCATAACGAGCCGAGTGGATGGGAGTAGACTCATCCACGAGAATTTCATACATATTCATACATTTATATCTTTTGTGTCATGATATAACGAAATGAAACTTTTGATAGTGGAGTCATGTAAACCACATATGTATATGGAACTTGGAACAAGTAAGGTAACTCGAATAAATTATTGTTTATGGGACTCATTGTAATTTACCTCTTCTAAACTGTTTAGCTTATGAAATCGTTATATCAATTCCCTTTGATATGGTTTACTCATTGAGCTGTCGAGCTCATTTTATTTTCCTTCCATCTTTTCAGGTTTGGATAAGGGTAAGGGACCTCTCTAAATGAAAAGGTTAAGTTATGGATGGCATAATATGTTGTAGTATCATTTTGATTTTGTTATGTGATCTTAAATGTGTAGGTATAGACCCTATGGAAGTCTTTATGGAAAAACATGTTAAGTTGTACTTGATGTACACTTTGTCCTTATAGTATTTGAGACTTGGTCTTGTATGTAATATTATGTTCTGGGTTTGTGAATCCCTTGGATATGTATGTTTTGGAATTTGGAACGATGACAATATGTGGGAATGCTATTTGTTGGAAAGTAACTCTTGAAATGTTGATGTAAAGACTATGCTTGCAATGGAGGGAATCAAGTCATGATATATGTTTGTGGTTAAGACTTGGTATATGTGATTGATAAGTAGGCCGGGTGTGCCGAAATTACTGGTGAAATAAGTAGGCCTTTGAGCCGAAATCTTGATTATTGTAAGTGAGAAATAAAGGAATATTAAGGATGATGCTGCCAAAATTTTTTCTTAATTTAAGGTTAACGGAGACAAATAGTGTTGTAGGCCTAATCTTATTTATTAGAAACTGGGGCCGTTGCATATAGCAATTCAACAAATCTAGACATGACTTTATATAGACATGAGCCGTGTTATGCAAGGAGGAAGCTTAATTTTCCTCTCTTTTTTCATAAAAATTATCTCTATGTAAAGATGTTTAAGGCCAGTAACATATATAACTTCTCACAACCTTTCGTTTATATCTCATGGGAGATATCTTGTCAACATGTATCTCGTATCCTGAAAGAACATGAACACAGACAGTACGCAGAAATAACAAAGACGTGTGCATGAAAGTGTATATGCCATAATATTGCAGCTGAAAATTTTAAAATTATGTTTTCACTTAATTTGTGAAATCTATGATTGTTGCATTATAACTAACTTTCCGTGGACATCTGATTAATTATATAGAAAGAGCAGATATAAAATAGTTAAATAAAATAAACAACTCACATTTATATATGTCCAATTGTTGCATATTTATGACAACTAACTATGGGTCTGTTTGGTTAAGGATGGAAGTGAGGAAGTGGTAATAGTTCCCTTTGGAACTTGAGAATTGATTTATAATTTTTCGGTGTTTGGATGTTATTGGGAAGTGTGGTTTGAAAAATGTTATATCTTTTTCGGTGTTTGGATGGTAATGTGGAGGTGAAAAAGTTGACCACAAAGTTGACCGCAAAATAATATCAAAATAAAAATTAATTAAGAAAAATAAAAAATGGACTGTAATTAGAATGCAGGTGAGATTTACATGATCAAAAACTTAACTGTTTTGTGTTATAAATTATTACAAATGCGATTTATATGACCACAAAATTAACTGTAGTACTCTGGAAGTGAGATAATGATTGTGTAAAAGAGAAAAGGAAAAGTGATTTTCTTAATTTTCTTTTCCGGTATTTGGATAGTTAGGAAAGGGAACAATTATACTTCCTCATCTCCTTACTTCCGCCCACTGCCTTCCAACAAACACGCCCTATATATAAAACATCGACCATCTTATAACTAAAACTATTTCTAGATAAAAGGGTTATGTAATAGATAAAAGAAGCTAACATCCCCATTCTATCCTTCCTATACGTTCAAAATCTAATCCCATTGTCAATCTAATCTTGTTTTCAACTGAAAAATAATAATTCAAGAAAATAATATTGCCACCGCATCATCCTAAATGGAAAATATTCATCAAATTTAACTCCAAGTGTGGAAATACTGAATGAGTATACCGATATATGTCATTACTAGGTATCTAGAGAAACTCCTTTAGTTTAAAGTTTTAGATAAAATAAAAGAGATCAACTTTCTATTGATACTTAATTCTACTTATAAATAATTGACACGGGAAACTATTGATATGTCAAAAACCCACGAATTATTTACTTGTACTAGCCTTCTAGTTTTCTTTCTTCCTTTTACATCTATATGTAACCATGGTTGGCATTAGTTTCTTGTTGATTACAGTAAACTTCTCTTAATTGATGCTAAATATTACAACATGAATAACAACATGCAAAGCCTTTATACCGATCGATGTTAAATGATTAATAACTGGAAAAAAAACCATCGCAGATAAAATAATATTGTGACTAATAATCTATCATGAAAAGGTTAGATTTTACTTTTATTCACCGAGTATTAGAAGATTTTCTAACACAAAATTAGTATGTCCATCTATGTTGGACACGAAATGCATGTCTATCCTTTTCCATTACATGTTCAGACACATAAAAATGAATTTTCACATAATGAATATATGTGCATGGAGATCAAAACCTAAACTGATAAATATTGTATATACGTATCTCAAACCGTGAATTCTGCCAGTACATCTTTATCTCCATGATCCTGTAGAAGACCCTCTGCAGGAAGCCAATTTTGCATGATAAAGTCAAATCTAAGATTTATTGCATATGCCAAGCAAAACAACATTTTGCATCAGAATAAAAAAACAGAGAAATATGACTCAGCTTAATTATAACCTGAAAAATCACACAGATGGATCAGAACAGAAGACTTTATGCATTTTTTTTTTTTTTTTAACTTTGCTCAGAAAGATGCATATAAATAATTTATATATGATTTCAGCTAATATCTATTTTCGTAGTCATGGAAATAAATATCAACCATCAAATCTAAAAATTTAAGCAAGACACCAGGTATATTAATGGAATGTAGGACACAATGTATAATATGCAGAAACAACTTAGAATACGACTATGGCGTCCATGAAGGAGTGTGTATGGAAATATTTTTGGGTAAAGGAGTATCAAACTTATCAGCATAGATAAGAAACTATGATTATATCCTAAATCATCTGTAAACTTCCAATTAAACTATGAAAAAACGAAGCAATATGCATATGATAATTAATTACAAATACCTTTCATAAAGAAGTGCTTGAGTAATATTAATAACCCAAAGGAGCAAGTATCGCTGATTAATTGAAACCAATTGAAAATTACGGAAACTTCAAATAGAACAGCAAACAATGAAACCAACAACCACAACAACAACAACAAGAAGAACAAAATGCAAAAAGGAAGCAACAAACTTATGCTAATTACCAAAACCTTTCATAAAAACAAGTGCCAAAGTAATATTAATAAACCAAAGGAGCAAAGTAAGCCCCCATTTAAACCAATTGGAAATTATTGAAACTTCAAATACAACTGACACCACCAACAACAAACAACAAGAAGAAGATATAGATCTTCTAGCCACAAAGGAAGAAGTCATCATCCATCATAAAATCCACAAAAAGCTAATTAAGTACAATTTCTCTGAACTATTATTAGTCGAAAAAACTATTCGTAACGCATATTTATTCAGAAATCATTCTGGGATAAACCCACACAGAAGAAGGCCACCGAGGTAATCCAAACCTGGAGTAGCGCAAAGCAGACAGACCGTACCAGTATCAATATCATTTCCATCCAATGAGAACACCGTCTTGTAGCAGCCTGCCCCCGCGATATACACGCAGTCGCTCCTCCTCCCATGCTGGTGTCTGTGAGAAGGAGGAGGAGTGTTTTACATGTGTGGTGAGAATGATTTTTTTAGGGTTTGAAGAATGAGTTTTTTTTTCCCCATTTTTTCTCTCTCTGGATTCTCTGTATCTGTTTAGATTCAGTTCATGCCTATTTGCAGGTTCAGCCTCCTTTGTTTCTTTTTTTCTTTCTTTTTTTAAAAAAAAAAGGGGAACACCCATCAAGAGATGAAAAAGAAATCTGAGCCAATGTTAGGAATTTGTGAAAATAAAATTAAACTGCGCACTTGCACAGAGATTGTTATGAGTGGAACGTATATTTTGTTCATTTTGCACCAAATTACCAATGTAGTGTTATTACATAAAAAGTGGTAAAATCAACTTTAGGACTTCTTTCTCACTTTTGCATGTTAGAGAAATAAGAAAATTAGTTTTATATAAAAAAATACTAATTATTTACCAAAGGAATAAATTTGAGATGCAACATTCTTAGAGAGGGGGGGGGGGGGGGGGGGGGGGGGGGATAACGCTAATAAAAATATGAAAATGTAGAAGTAATTTATTAAAATATAAAATTAATTAGGTAAAGAAATTTATTCAAAATTGTTAATTAGGGGGATTTCATTTTAGCCATCTATGTCAAACTGTAATTAGAAAAAAAATTCACTCACAAAATTTAATTCGTGCCAGTTACTTTTTTTTTTAAAAAAAGGGTGCGCACCCACGTGTCAAGTACAGAAGTGCTATTGAGGATCGCGTGCTAATATGTCGAGTATAGAAGCTCTGTTGAGAATGCTTTAGAGTGGTGAAAAGACTTAAATACCCCCTGCAGTTTTAAGCAATCGCAGTCCTCACAAAAATGCCCTATTTCTATGTCTTTATTAGGATTGCGACTATGATCGCAGTCCTCACAAAAATGTCATATTTCTGAGTCTTTATAGGACGATTGTACACGTGTATTGCATATTTAGTGTTAACATTTTCACATTTATTTTGTAATAAAACTCTGCTATTTAATTCATTTTAATGTCTAATGGTATGCAGGGTAATTTATGGAGAAAGAGGAGAAATAGACACATTTATTTGCAGTTTTAAAAGTTCAAACAAATCAATGAAGATCTACTCAAATCAAGAGGTTTAAAAGCAATTCTATCCAAAGACTAGAGTAAATCAGAGAAGATAACACCAGATAAAATCAGTTCAAACGGGATTTTTAAAGATCTATTTGGTTAACTTAAAGATCAATAAAGATAATCCAAAATCCAGAACTCCAGAGGCAAATCTTATCAGAAAATATGGGATAACACAGAGAGGATATTATCCAACTGATTCCAACTGAATCAGATATATTTGGATGTATTATCCTTACTTGAGAAATCAATGAAGATAATCCCAAATCAAAAGTCCAGAGATGAATTAATCAGTATACAAAGGAATAATAATGGTAAAGATATTGGTTGTTGGGTCAGCAATTTGAGCTCATCCCTTCACCACCCTTTGCCACTCCTTTTATCCTTTAAATACTGTAATTCCTGAAGGCAAAAGGGAGAACGATTAAGTAGAGAGTAGAATAGATTTTTGTATAGGTTTAACCTATGTTCTTCTTTCTCTTTTAATGTAATTTTTATTTTCTTTATGTAACTAAGAGGAGAGAAGAGTTTCATGGAGGAATGAAAAAGAGGCTTGTGAAAGTGCTCTAATGCCAGTGAAAGCACACCTAGAGGGGGGTGAATAGGTGTACTTGCTAATCTAGAAACTAAATGCGTTAAATGCGAAAGCTAATGCAAATTTTGCAACACACTTAATACAACACACAAGTGTAACCGAATTCCCCGTGAAGGGCTCTGGACTAACTCCTCTTGATTCCCTTGAATGGGTTGAGGTGCTATGTGAAGCTCTTGTGGTTAAGTATAAGTGAGGCACACACAAACAACCAAGCATATAAGATGAATAGGCAATATGAATATATGCAAGGCAACACAAGCAATAAATGATATGAAGATATGAATGATGCTTTGCACAAATATAATGAGAGAGAGAGAGTTGAGAGACAATGGATCAAACGCAAAGACCAAGATATGTTTCGAGGTTCGAGCCCCTAGCTCTACATCCCCGCCTACACCACCATGTAGGATTTCCAATCCACTATCTCCCACCGAGGGAACCTCCACCGAGGAGGATTTGTTACAATACTATGAGTACCGAACTCCTCTCTCAAACACCGCCTCACAACCGAGGGGTAGGCCCGTAGCCAAACAACAACCGATCCACCTCACACTTGAGGGATACAAACCAACAACCAACTCCACCTCTCACTAGAGGGAGCAAACCACAATCCTCAACCTCTACTGAAGAGGGAGCAACCCAATCAAAGTAAGGGTTTTACAACAAGTGGTTACAAAGACCAAATACTCTCTTTTCCACAAACAAAAGATCCTAAATAGATTAGGATAGAAGATATAGCTCAAGTGGAAAAACTAGGTGTTTGGAAAACAAAAACTCAAAGAAATAATCTTGAGAAAACTCTTGAAGATAATAGAAATGAAGAACAAACAAAAATCTCCCAAAATACTCTTTTCTTTGATTTTTTCAAAAACCTAAAACAAATAAGATGGAAGTTTAAAGCCCAAAAACACTTTTGAAAACTTGTTTTAAACTCTGAGGAAACTGTAATTTTCTCTTGTAAAAACCTTAGCCAAAATCCCAAAGAATTGGGATTTATATAGGCCAAAACAGAAACTAGCCGTTAGGCTGATCTGGCAACCTGACAGGCTAGCGGTCGGCCGGCCCAGCCGACCGCCAACGGTCAGAAATGTGACCGTTGGGGCAACCCGGTCAACCGCCCGGTCGACCCAAATAAACAGAGAGCAGAGCTCTCTGGTCCGGTCGGCCGCCCGGCCGACCGTCCCAGTGTCTGCCAAATGTGCACAGGCTTGTGCACGTCGGTCGACCTCAGAGGTCGACCGGCCCTTGGTGCGGTCGACCTGTGCGGTCGGCCGACCTGGCCTGTCAGCCACTGTTCTGGGACAGAAACATATGTTAAAAATATTTCTAAAAATCTTTTATCTCTTGTAAAAATACCCAAAAATAGTTTTATCATTTTGCATTGATATATAAACATGTGATAAAAAGTTTAGCTCAAATATCAATCAATATGAACTATTTTTGTGTTTTAACATTTTTACCAAAAACCAAAACATGTATTGTTATCAAACTTGAATTTTCTATATATGAATAGGAAAGTCAAAATAAGTTTGTATAGGAAGTTTAAGCATGCATGTATAACTAGAATATATCTATTATACATATAAACTATTTAAACTTGTTTTGATCAATCTATTCATGAAAACAAATATCGGTTAAACTAAAAAACCGAAAAACCAATATCCAAACATAAAACTTGTGTGTGTTGTGCACTTGAGCATATCAACTATACTAAGCTTTACAAATGAATCTAAACACACTAAACTAAATTAGGATACCTAAGTCTTCTTGATGACCTCCATCTTCAAGTAGACTCGATCCCAAACGTGATCCACCGAGTGTAAAGATATGATCTTGATGCTCGAGCACGGGAATCACCAAGTGAAGGCTTCCAAACTCCTCTTTTTGAAGCAATCACCAACTAATATCTTGCTAATAATCTGAAACTTAAAATCACAAGATTATTAGTAAACATATAACTACATGAGTTAATCATCATCAAAACTAGGGTGGAAGGCCTTTGGGCCAACAATCTCCCCTTTTTGATGATAACAAAACTCATGGAGTTATATATGCATGGATTAAAGTTAAGCTTCAAAGAAGCTCCCCCTTAACTCATGCATAAACAAATAAACATGAATATGCAATGAATATTAAACATGAATGCATACATAGATATGCATAAACAATAAAAAGGTTCTAGATACCAATGAAATGTTTAAAACAAAACAAGCTCTAGATACCAATTAAAATTAAACTAAATTAAACTTAATATATGCAAAAACATAACTATGCATATATAAATCTTATGAACTCAAAATCTTTCTCCCCCTTTTTGTCAATCATCAACAAAGGGGTAAACAATCAAAACAAAAACAAAATCTTCTCCCCATTTTTATTACAAAGAAACAATCATCAATAAAAAGGGTAAAAGCAAAACCAAACCAATAATTTTTCTCCCCCTTTTTGTCTAAAACAAAAACAAAACCAATTAGGGGTGACAATCAATTAAGGTACCAATTGAAAATATGTCAAAGAATAGCATCTTGATACCAATTGAAAGGAAACAAACAAACAATATTGATACCAATTTTAAGCAAAACACATGAAAATCTTGATACCAATTTGAAATTAAACATAATAAATTTTGAATGTCTAAACAAAAACTTTGATACCAATTGTAAATATTTTTCATTTTGAACATATGATACCAAATTTAAATTTTCAATCATAAAGTATGGTAGTACAAATACCAATTGAAAGACAAAATCAAATTTTCTCCCCCTTTATGAAATGCCAACTAAAATAATGCGTAAGCTTGATAACAATTTAAAAGTAATCAATTGAAACAAAATTGAAGCTCAAGCTTAGCATAAACACAAGCATATATATATGTATGGAAAATAGATACCAATTGAAATTGATATTCTTGGAATTGAAAACTAATACTATGTGTTATATGAATGTATGCTTTCAATTCACTTACATAAAACAATTCATGAGTATACAAGAGAGGTTAAAATTGATACCAATTGAAAGAGTCCAATGATACCAATTGAAATAACAATAATATCAAATGTATATCTCATATTATCTACCACCCAATCATGGTTCAAGTTTTAAATGATTTTCATTTTAAAGTATACATGAACATGATCTCCCATCCAACCTCCAATGGGATGGTAGGGGTTTTCAAAAAAAATAGATTTGAAAAATAAGGTGTGTTTGAAAACTTCTACTAAAATGAAGAATATCGTAACTAGTTATATGAAAAATTTGTAAACTAGTACGAAATCCTTCAAGTAAGGAATAAAAACAAAAATATTTTTCATGAAGACATGAAATTCACAAAATAGTCAACACTCATAATCAATTAAGCATAAATATGACTCATGAAAACAAACACATGAGTGAACAATAAATGAGAGTGTACAAATAAGATGTGAAGATCATAATCATGAAAGATAGACAATAAGCTCAATATTCCTTGAAACAAGAAAATATGAAAATCATCAAAACTATTAAATCTTCAAGGTATATGTATGTTCTATACAAATTAAAGTATACATACATATCCAAACACAACGAGTCCACAAAGATATATGCATGAAGGCACGTGGCTCAAAAGGATGTATATGTATAAACAATAATTTGGATAAAATGGACATATACATGAAGTTAAACATATAAACATAAAACAAGAAAAACTAAATTTTCATCAAAACAAATTTCATTTCAAGGTATATGTATGATTTGTCAACACAAAAAGTATACATACATATCCCTAAAACACAATTGAGTCCATATGTATAGATTTGCATGAAAGGCAAATGACTCAAAGGGTATACATGTATATCTTAAAGTTTGGCAAAATAAACATATACATGAAATGAAAACTCATAAAACAAATCCAAAAATAGGAATACAAGTTTAAAATGTATGGATCATCAAAACTAGACTATACTAGCACATCTAATGGGTTCAAATACGCATTCAAACTCAAACATATATACATTTATTTGTGGCCAACTATATGCACAAGTATATATCCTAGTCTTAATGAAAACTAACATTTAAACATATATTCAAAACATGAAGCATAAAAACACGATATAAATCATCATGATAAACATAAACATGATTATTAATAAAATCCACATGTTATTAAACCTATGATAAACATGATAGCTAAACAAAGGTGAGAACACTAAAATAATGGTTCATATTAAACATGGGTGTCTCAAAATGCTAAACATATATGTCAAGGATTTAATAAACATGGCATTGTCATAATAATCAATAAACAATGAAACATGCTATAAACAATTAATATGAAAAGCATGTAAACAATAAATAGGAGTTAGGGATCGTTACCAAAACCTAGAAGGCAACTTTTCTTGTCTCCAAAACGTGATGGTCATCTCCACCAAACTTCCCTTGAAAGTGATGCATTCAAATGATTTCTTTTAAGCTTGGAACGCATCCACTCCAAGGTACGGCTACTCTCACATCATGTGAGAGCCCACACCTACATCAAAAATTTTAGGGGTGGTCTTTGGTACCCACAACTTTTTGGGTCCATGGGGGTTAGTATCATTTCTAACCCAAACAAAATTATTTGCTAAATTTGAAGTATGTAATCTATCAAAGCAAAATTTAGCAAGGTGGCCCTTACGTCCATAATGTGTACAAGTGTACACATGAGCATACATGTGATGGGTGTGTCCGTGAGGAGCATGTGTATGCCGTGGAGGGTGTGCATGCATAATAGATGGAACTTGTTTCTTTCAAAACAAAGTTTCCAAACGTGTATGGCTCTTGGCACAATGGCTCAAAGTGGAGCCCAAACAATCCACTCTCTTCTTCAACAAACAAAAATCATCATTAATCTTAGAAGAAGAGGTGCATGCAATAGGTAGACTAGATGAAGAGGCTACACTAGCATGGCAAACATGTGCATCTAAATCATTTTTCAAAACAATATTTTTATTTAAACACATATCTAAATCTTTTGAAATAGAAATAATTTTTTTTTCAAAGATTCGTTTTCTTTTACAACAAAATCAACTTTTGAAGATAGTTTTTCATTTTTCTTCAAAACATTTTCACAATCATTTTTATTTTTCAAAAACTCATTTTCTTTTAGTGCAAGGTCTAGTTGAGATCTCAATGAATCCCTTTCATTATAGACCTCAACCTTATCTTACAAAACACAATCAAGTTTAGAATACAATTTTTCATTTTCTTTAGTTAAAGCAAAAGTCTTCTTTTTCAGCAAATTATATTTTTCAATTAATTTTTCACAAACAATAGAAAGTTCTTCATTTAAAGCATGGGGATCAACAAAATCATCACATGAAGAACTAGCATCAAAACTATCTAGTTGAGTTTCCGATTGTACCTCAAGGGAGTCATTCCCTTGGATCATAAAGCATTGTTGTGGCTCGGATTCTCCACTAGATTCCTCCTCTTGTTGGATTGACATTTGAAGCTCGGAGATGGTGGTTGTTGTCAACTTGTTCCACACTGCAAAGGCAGAATCAAGATTAGAAACATGCATAAGATAATTTTTAGGTAGCGTGCTTCTAATGGCCTCAAGGGCTTGTGCATTGGCCCCTATATGCTTGCTATCACTAAGGAAGGATTCCTTGGTAATGGCAAGGTGAACCTTGTAACCTAGGGCTTGTAGGTACATGGACATCCTATACTTCCAAACAACAATGTTGGAAGGGTCAAAACTAGGTGGGGTCATGAAGTCCATGGTAAACTATATGAGTGTGCAAACAAGCAAATGCAAACAATAGATTAGCAAACAAATGGATCTCACTCCTAGGATGTTAAGCCTAAGTATCAGGAGCGTTGGCTCTGATACCAATTGAAAGTGCTCTAATGCCAATGAAAGCACACCTAGAGGGGGGTGAATAGGTGTACTTGCTAATGTAGAAACTAAATGCGCTAAATGCGAAAGCTAATGCAAATTTTGCAACATACTTAATACAACACACAAGTGTAGCCGAATTCCCCGTGAAAGGCTCTGGACTAACTCCTCTTGATTCCCCTTGAATGGGTTGAGGTGCTATGTGAAGCTCTTGTGGTTAAGTATAAGTGAGGCACACACAAACAACCAAGCATATAAGATGAATAGGCAATATGAATATATGCAAGGCAACACAAGCAATAAATGATATGAAGATATGAATGATGCTTTGCACAAATGTAATGAGAGAGAGAGTTGAGAGACAATGGATCAAACGCAAAGGCCAAGATATGTTTCGAGGTTCGAGCCCCTAGCTCTACATCCCCGCCTACACCACCGTGTAGGATTTCCAATCCACTATCTCCCACCGAGGGAACCTCTACCGAGGAGGATTTGTTACAATACTAGGAGTACCGAACTCCTCTCTCAAACACCGCCTCACAACCGAGGGGTAGGCCCGTAGCCAAACAACAACCGATCCACCTCACACTTGAGGGATACAAACCAACAACCAACTCCACCTCTCACTAGAGGGAGCAAACCACAATCCTCAATTTCTACCGATGAGGGAGCAACCCAATCAAAGCAAGGGTTTTACAACAAGTGGTTACAAAGACCACAAACTCTCTTTTCCACAAACAAAAGATCCTAAATAGATTAGGATAGAAGATATAGCTCAAGTGAAAAAACTAGGTGTTTGGAAAACAAAAACTCAAAGAAATAATCTTGGGAAAACTCTTGAAGATAATGGAAATGAAGAACAAACACAAATCTCCCAAAATACTCTTTTCTTTGATTTTTCCAAAAACCTAAAACAAATAACATTGGAATTTTAAAGCCCAAAAACACTTTTGAAAACCTGTTTTAAACTCTGAGGAAACTGTAATTTTTCTCTTGTAAAAACCTTAGCCAAAATCCCAAAGAATTGGGGTTTATATAGGCCAAAACAGAAACTAGCCGTTAGGCTGATCTGACAGCCTGACAGGCTAGCGGTCGGCCGGCCCAGCCGACCGCCAACGGTCAAAAATGTGACCGTTGGGGCAACCCGGTCGACCGCCCGGTCGACCCAAATAAACAGAGAGCAGAGCTCTTTGGTCCGGTCGGCCGCCCGGCCGACCGTCCCAGTGTCTGCCAAACGTGCACAGGCTTGTGCACGTCGATCGACCTCATGGGTCGACTGGCCCTTGGTGCGGTCGACCCGTGCGGTCGGCCGACCTGGCCTGTCAGCCACTGTTCTGAGATAGAAACATATGTTAAAAATATTTCTAAAAATCTTTTATCTCTTGTAAAAATACCCAAAAATAGTTTTATCATTTTGCATTGATATATAAACATGTGATAAAAAGTTTAGCTCAAATATCAATCAATATGAACTATTTTTGTGTTTTAACATTTTTACCAAAAACCAAAACATGTATTTTTATCAAACTTGAATTTTTCTATACATGAATAGGAAAGTCAAAATAAGTTTGTATAGAAAGTTTAAGCATGCATGTATAACTAGAATATATCTATTATACATATAAACTATTTAAACTTGTTTTGATCAATCTATTCATGAAAACAAATATCGGTTAAACTAAAAACCGAAAAACCAATATCCAAACATAAAACTTGTGTGTGTTGTGCACTTGAGCATATCAACTATACTAAGCTTTACAAATGAATCTAAACACACTAAACTAAATTAGGATACCTAAGTCTTCTTGATGACCTCCATCTTCAAGTAGACTCGATCCCAAACGTGATCCACCGAGTGCAAAGGTATGATCTTGATGCTCGGGCACGGGAATCACCAAGTGAAGGCTTCCAAACTCCTCTTTTTGAAGCAATCACCAACTAATATCTTGCTAATGATCTGAAACTTAAAATCACAAGATTATTAGTAAATATATAACTACATGAGTTAATCATCATCAAAACTAGGGTGGAAGGCCTTTGGGCCAACAGCTTGTACTGAGAGTGACATCGGTTTAAGTATTCATTTTTTCTTTCATTGTTATTTAATCGAATCGGAACTTACTTTTTATTCTTTATTCTTGTTTTTGTTTGCTTTCCTCTGATGTATTTGTAATTCAAGTGAATTCAATAGCCTCGAGACTGCTTTGTCATTGCAAGTGTCCTTGATGGCCTATGGTGATGAACAACCATTTTTTTATTAGTTTAGCTTGCCCTTTTATTCATAGTGTAGATCGGGAACGGAGAAGATCCTACATGCTATGCTTGATCGCTTCAAAGACTAGGTAAGTCGTAGCGACAGATCCAAGGTATATGAGCACGAAAAGGTAAGTAAGAATTTTTAGTTTTTTTTTTTAGTTCTTAGCTCAGAATTCTACTCCAAAACCAGCATTCTCCTTGGTTTCTTTTTTTCTTTCTTTTTTTTAAAAAAAAAATGGGGAACGCACATCAAGAGATTGAAAAAGAAATCTGAGCCAAGGTTAGAAATATGTGAAAATAAAATTAAACTGCGCACTTGCACAGAGATTGTTATGAGTGGAACCCATATGGGTATATTTTGTGCATTTTGCACCAAATTACCAATGTAGTGTTATTACATAAAAAGTGGTAAAATCAACTTTAGGATTTCTTTCTCACTTTTGCATGTTAGATACTGATTCTGTAAAAATACTAGCTTAGAAATAAGAAAATTAGTTTTATATAAAAATACTAATTATTTACCAAAGGAATAAATTTGAGATGCAATATTCTTAGAGAAGAGAGAGAGAGAGAGAGAGAGAGAGAGAGAGAGGAGATAACGGTAATAAAAAATATGAAAAATGTAGAAGTAATTTATTAAAATATAAAATTAATTAGGTAAATAAATTTATTCAAATTGTTAATTAAGGGGATTTCGTTTCAGCCATCTATGTCAAACTGTAATTAAAAAAAATTCACTCACAAAATTTAATTTGTATCAGCCACTTTTTTTTTTAAAAAAGGGTGCGCACCCACGTGTCAAGCACAGAAGCGCTATTGAATCACACACCAATATGCCGAGCATAGAAGCGCTGTTGAGAATGCTTTAGAGTGGTGAAAAGACTTAAATATCCCCTGCAATTTTAAGCAATCACAATCCTCACAAAAATGCCTATTTCTTTGTCTTTATTAGGATTGCGACTATGATCGCAGTCCTCACAAAAATGTCATGTTTCTGAGTCTTTATAGGATGATTGTACACGTGCATTGCATATTTAGTGTTAATATTTTCACATTTATTTTGTAATAAAACTCTGCTATTTAATTCATTTTAATGTCTAATGATATGCATGGTAATTTATGGAGAAAGAGGACAAATAGACGCATTTATCTGGAGTTTTAAAAGCTCAAGCAAATCAATAAAAATCTACTTAAATTCAGAGGTTTAAAAGCAATTCTATTCAAAGACTGGAGTAAATCAGAGAAGATAACACCAGTTAAAACTGGATTTTTAAAGATCTATTTGGTTAACTTGAAGATCAACAACGATAATCCCAAATCCAGAAGAGGTAAATCTTATCAGAAAATATGATATAACACAGAGAGGATATTATCCAATTGATTCCAAGTAAATCAGATATATTTGAATTTATTATCCTTACTTGAGAAATCAATGAAAATAATCCCAAATTTAGAAATCCAAAGATGAATTAATTAGTATACAAGGAATAATAAGGGTAAGGATATTGGTTGTTGGGTCAACAATTGAGCTCATCTCTTCACCACCCTTTGCCACTCCTTTTATCCTTTAAATACTGCAATTCTTGAAGGCAAAAGGGAGAACGATTAAGCATAGAGTAGAATAGATTTTTGTATAGGTTTAACCTAGGTTCTTCTTTCTCTTTTAATGTAATTTTTATTTTCTTTATGTAACTGAGAGAAGAGAAGAGTTTCATGGAGGAATGAGAAAGAAGCTTGTACTGAGAGTGACATCGGTGTAAGTATTCATCTTTTCTTTCATTGTTATTTAATCGAATCGAAACTTACTTTTTCTTTCTTATTCTTGTTTTTATTTTCTTTCCTCTGATGTGTTTGTAATCTAAGTGAATTTAATAGTCTCGAGATTGTTTCGTCAATACAAGTGCCCTTGATGCCTATGGTGATGAACAGTCATTTCTTTATAAGTTTAGCTTGCCCTTTTATTTATAGTGTAGATCGGGAACGGGGAAGATCCTACACGCCATGCTTGATCGCCTTCAAAGACTAGGTAAGTCATAGCAACTGATCCAAGGTATATGAGCACGAAAGAGGTAAGTAAGAATTTTTAGTTTTCTTTTAATTCTTAGTTTAGAATTCTACTCTAAAACCAGCATTCTCCTCTTTATTTATTTTTTCCTTTTCTTTTGTAAATTAAACAACAACATCATCATCCTTTTTTTACCATCTTCTTCACATTTTTTAACTTAACTTTTGTTTTCTTTTCTAAAACTGAGAAGAAATTCCTAAAATATTTTTGTAAACTCAAAAAGAAACGAACTTACTTTAAACCTTCCATCGCTAGTCCCTCCTTATGGACCATGACTCGCATAGTCACTTTATATCGCGGTAGTATTGAGAAACTTACACTTTTATTTTGTATTTCTGAAATTTTGTATTTTTTTGTGCAGGTTAAACCTCAATCAAATTTTAGCACCATTTCCGGGGAGGGACGGTAAGTTTTCATTTTCTTTTTTGATTTACTTAAACAATTTAATATTTTCTTTTTTGTTTTTGTGTGCAAGGGCTGAATTCAGGAATCAAAGAGTTGCAGTTGACATATTGCTAATATGTGTCTTTGTCCAAAAAGGCTGAGCATCAGAGCTCACAATTGCGCCGCATAAACGCGACTTTGCCGTATTTGCGCGGCATCTATGGTGGACTACTAATTGATCTTTTTGCAGGTGCTTTCATACTGCAAAATATAGCTTCTGTATGTGTTAGATTTTCCTATTAATTTATTTTGCACACTGTATTTAATTCAACAGTAAAGTGATTGTTTGTAAATATTAAAAATGGTTTAGACTTGCATTTAGGCACATATCTAATTCATTTGTCTTTTACATTACTGTTGAAGAGTGATGGAGGAAAGGTAGGCGTGCATAACATGCTTTTGACTTGTTTACATTGCTTAAGTGTTGCTTTTCATATACATGCACACGTTGCACTAAATTGATTTAAGAGTTTGTCTTATAAACAAAATAAGGTGGGAAAGTCATTACCCTTTATTAACCCACAAACAATCTCCTCACTCACTAACCCAAGCCTAATTAAAACTGAGTAGACGTTGGCCATAGGGCATCTCAGACTCAATAGGAGACTGACCTAAGGAGGAAAGCTGATTAGAATTTGACTCTTGTCAAATCGGTGTCAAAAGTTGGGGATTGAGAGGCGAAACCTCGAAAGTTAGTGGTTTGGCTTAATTAGGTTCGTCGCTTTTAAGCGCGGATACCTCCCACCAATATTGCCCCTACCTCGCCGATTAACTTGTGATCAGATTCTGCAATATACCCTTCGTGGACAGTCTAACCAGTTAGGAGTCGTTTGGCTCTAAGCTCTACCCTAACTTAGGTTAGATTTTTTTTTATTTGTTTGTTTGCTTGCTTGCTTTTTGTTTTTTATTTTTAACATCTTGGTGATATGGATTATAATTATAATTATTTATATACAAATAGTGATTCATATTTCACCCTGAACTCTTTTGACTTGGATATTACCAACCGGCATATCATAACTTTAATCAACCAAGTATACTAGATTGGTCTTATCCGAATCAATATATGCCCCAGTCCTAATACTATGAACAAGACTGGAGCAATCATCGTCACTCTTCATAGAGTCAGTGGGGATACAACTCCCCCGAGTCATCAAGTTAACCACCTTACCAACATCCATCTTCATATACTCCTTCTCTCGAACAACCATTAGAAAAATTAATTGACTAGAAAAAGAGGATAGAAGCCTTAGAAGAGCTTGAGTGATGAATTAAAATTCTAAAAGACTAGTTTATCCAATTAAATCTAGAGTTTTAAAGTTTAAGCAAATCAACGAAGATTTACTCAAATTTAGAGATTTAGAAGCAATTCTATTCAAAAATTGGAGTAAATCCGAGAACACAACATCATATAAAATCAGTTAAAACTGGATTTTTAAAGATCCATTTGGCTGACTTGAAGATCAAGATAATCCAGAAGTCCAGAGGCAAATCTTATCAGAAAACATGGGATAACAGAGAGAATATTATCAAATTTATTCCAATTAAATCAGATTTATTTAGATTTATTATCCTTACTTGAGAAATCAATGAAGACAATCCCAAATTCAGAAGTCCAGAGATGAATGTATTAGCATACAAAGGGATAATAAGGATAAGGATATTAGTTGTTGGGCCAGCAATTTGAGCTCATCTCTTCACTATCCCTTTGCCATTCCTTTTATCTTACACATACTGCAATTCCTGAAGGCAAAAGGGAGAACAATTAAGCAGATAGTAGAATAGAATTTTATATAGGTTTAACTTAGGTTCGTCTTTCTTTTTAATGTAATTTTTTATTTTTTTATGTAACTGAGAGGAGAGAAGAGTTCCATAGAGGAATGAGAAAGGAGCTTGTACTAAGAGTGACACCGATGTAAGTATTCATTTTTTCTTTCATTGTTATTTAATCGAATCGAAAGTTATTTTTTCTTCTTTATTCTTGTTTTTTTATGCTTTCCTCTGATGTGTTTGTAATACAAGTGAATCCAATAGCCTCGAGACTGCTCCACCATTGCAAGTGTCCTTGATGGCTTATGGTGATGAATAGCCATTCATTTGTTAGTTTAGCTTGCTCTTTTATTCATAGTGTACATCGGGAACGGGAAAGATCCTACACGTCATGCTTGATCGCCTTCAAAGACTAGATAAGTCGTAGCAACGGATCTAAGGCATATGAGTATGGAAGAGGTAAATAAGAATTTTTTAGTTTTCTTTTAATTCTTAGCTTAGAATTCTACTCCAAAACCAACATTCTTCTCTTTATTTAGTTTTTCTTTTCTTTTGTAGATAAAACAACAACAATATCATCTTTTTTTTACCATCTTCTAATTTAACTTTTTTTGTTTTCTTTTTCTAAAACTGAGAAGAAATTCCTAAAATATTTTGTAAACTCAAAAAAGAAAAGATCTTACTTAAAAGCTTCCATCGCTAATCCCTCCTTATGGATCACAACCCGCATAACCACTTGCTATCGTAATAGTATTGAGAACTTGCACTTTTATTTTGTATCTCTGAAATTTTGTATTTTTTTGTGCATGTAAACCTCAATCATAGGACTGTGACCATGATCGAAATCCTCTTTATTAGGACTGCAATCATGATCACAATCCTCGCAAAAATGTCATATTTCTGAGTTTTTATCGGACTGCGACCATGATCGCAGACCTCTTTATTAGGATTGCGACCATGATCGCAGTTCTTACAAAAATGTCTTATTTTTAGTCTTTATTAGGACTGCGACCATAATCACAGTTCTCATAAAAATGCCCTGTTTTTTAATCTGACTCTGTCGCTACTATATGATCAATTTAGTTTGATCCCCTTTTTCGTTTCAAGATCGAGATCGAATAATTCATGGTACTAAAACTCGTAACGAGACTCACCTGTAATGGGAAGCACGCTTCCTTCAAGCCAAGGGTGAAGAACAACGCTTAAATCTAAGAAAATGGTAAAAAAATAAATTTATATGAGAAGAAGGATCTAATATGTCTGATTGCTTTTTACTGATGTGGATGAGGCTGAGGCCAAAACAAATTATAAAGCTGAGTTTTTTTTTAATTATGTTAAAAAATAGGTGGCTGTAGCCAATTTTTCCTGTTAATTATCCAATATCACTTAAGATGTAATATTCTATGAAAATTTTTATTACATGTAAGTTATTGTTGCATATGGAATCTCTGTCTACCTTTAACGGGAAGCACGTTTCCTTCAGGCAAAGTGGTGAAGAACAACGCTTGAATCTAAGAAAAGGATAAAACAACAAAATTATATTAGAAGAAAGATCTGATTTGTTTGATTACTTTTTGTTGACGTGGATGAGACTGAGGCAAAAACAAATTATAAAGCTGAATTTTTTTTCTAATTATGTTATAGTTGGCTATCCAATTTTTCCTGTTGATTATCCAATATCATTTAAGATGCAATATTCTATGAAATTATTTTTTGCAAGTAAGTTATTGTTGCGTATGGAATCTTTGTCCTATCTTTTGCGAGTTATCATAAAGCCTATTCTTGTGATTTTATGTTCATTTTGGTTGAGGTTAAAAACTAAGGCTCTATTTGGAGAATAACAAGTTTCATGAAATATTATGAAATATTCTTATACTTTTACATATCTTGAATCTGAAATCTAGAAAATCCATTTGACAAATAAAATACTAATGACTTACAATATAATGATGTTAATAAGAAAAATAATTTGTGATTTTTTTTATTATATTCAGTTGTACTTGTACTTTACTTTCTGTGCTCAAATATTGTCCATTTTTCGCTCATGCGTTAATTTTTTTTTATATTTCCCATTATAAAAATGTTTATCACTGATTTTAATTGAATTGAGCGTTTTTTCATCTACAGTTTTAAATCAATATGGGCCTCAAGCCCATACATCTTAGGACACCGACATAAACCCCATGTTGTTCCCTTCATGGGCCCAAAAATTCCATGAGGGTGCTGTGGGCCCCATCTCGAAATCCACCTGAAGATTGCACTCCCAACTCAGTAGGCCTCCCCTGATTCGTGGGCTCCCTCGACCTCTCTCACCCCCTTCTCCATTCGCTACTTATGTTTTATTATTAATATTTTTGACATATTGATCTTCTTCTCTGTTTAATTTAAGAAAAATTTCGCTGCACCGCTACTTTGTTTAATAATTAAGAGAACACCTATTTTTATTCGCTACTGTCTCTTTCACGTCAGCATAAATTGATTCATCTCAACCACTTCTTTATATATTTTCATTTTCTCTTTTACCCTTCCCATTGCTCACGACGTTGCTCTCCTTTTATATAAGGAGGATTGTAATTATGATCGCAATCATATAAAAACTCAAAAATGTGACTTTTTGTGAGGACTGCGATCATGATCGCATTTCTAATTAAGACTTAGAAATAGCGCATTTTTTGTGAGAACTGTGATTATAGTCGCAGGTCTCTATATACCAGCCATCCGCATTTTCGAAACGAGCATTGCGTCTTTCGCCGCTGAGTAGCGCTTCTGCACTTGACACGTTGGTGCACTTGATTTGTTTTAAAAAAAAATATGAAGCAGAGTTTTTTCTAATTATGATTTAACATAGAGGAGTATAGCGAAATCGGCCTTAATATATTTATTTAATCAAACCGAGTAAAGTGAGATTTCTTTGGTAACTCTTTCTTGAATTTTATCGGTCCGTCTATCTCCAGAAGAGAGCCACAGAGAGAACTGAGAGCTCCTTTCTTTCCCCTCTCCATGTCTCCTCTCTTCCTTGTTGCTCTCTCCTCTCTTTCAACCGCAAGTGCTACTCTAGTTTAATTTAATTCATTTTAATTTTAATTTTAATTTCTTCATCAATAAAAATAGAAAGCCGAAGACTTTCCTCAATTGTGCGCCAAATCTCCCCAATTGTCCCCGTTTCCTTTTATAAGCCCCCGCCCCATGATTCTCTCAGATCTGAGCTTCTCTCGTTTCCAGCGTTAGGATTTGGTCTTTTTTGATGTTTGGATCGGCATGGGAGTCGATTACTACAACATCTTGAAGGTCAATCGCAACGCCACCGATGGCGATCTGAAGAAATCGTACCGGCGGCTGGCGATGAGGTGGCACCCCGACAAGAATCCGAGCAGCAAGTCGGAGGCCGAGGCCAAGTTCAAGCAGATCTCCGAAGCCTACGATGTGAGACTCTCTTCAATTTGTTCTGTTTTTGAGGAAAGTTTTTGGTTTTGGGTGGTAAATATTGTTTCTTTATGAAGATTTTGTGTTGTGATATGCTATTTATTAGGAATTTCTAGTATGAATTTAAGAATTTCTAGTTGAGTTGGAGCCTTTGCTTCTTTTTGAGGTTTTGGGATTCTCTAAGGATAGAATGTGATTAGAGTTCGTAAGGGTATGAAAAAGATAAAGTTAGAAGCTTTAACATTTTCTTGATTTCATTGCTTTTTGAAAAGCTTGGTTTTAGTAGATGAAATAGCTTTAATTATTAGTAGAGGTTTCAAATTTTTATTTCACTTGTAAAATTGATATACAAGAGACTGGTGACTAGGAATTGTCTGGCATTTTGATATTCACTATAGATGAATGACAAGGAAAGAGTTCTTTTTTTAACTTTCGTTTTTTTCCCCTTCCATTTTTCGTTAGATTTTGTTTAAAAATAAATATTCGTTTAATTAAAAGTTAAAACTTGTAGACTACATCACTCTGCTCAAAATTTCCTTATAGCTCAAACCATCATTGTTCAGGTCTTAAGCGACCCACAAAAGAGAGAAATATATGATCAGTATGGGGAGGAGGGCCTGAAGGGCATGCCTCCTCCTGGTTCTCAAAGTGGGGCCTCGTTCTCTAATAGCTCAAGGGGTCCTAGTAATTTCCGATTCAATCCGCGGGATGCGGATGACATCTTTGCTGAGTTCTTTGGTAGCAGTCCTTTTGGGTTTGACCGTGCCAAGTCAACTAGGTATCAAACAGATGGTGGGGGGACTTTTGGTGGGTTTGGTGGAGCTGATGGTGTATACCGGACACATACGGAGGGAGTTAGCTCTGCAAGTGGAGGTCAGCCACGGAAAGCACCACCTGTGGAGAGCAAGCTGCCTTGCAGTCTTGAAGAACTTTACGCCGGTGCAACAAAAAAGATGAAGATATCCAGGAACGTCCTCCGTCCAAATGGGTATAAAACTGTTCCACATCTCAAATATGTTCCAACTTGATATAGTATTCTGAATTTCTGATCAAAGTACATATAATAGGGGGGCCCTACAGAGCGGCTGCAATATGCAGCTTACTGCGGATAAATATAGCTGGACTGAATTGTGTTTTTTCTAAGCTACATCTATTCATTTCTTCTTTCATTACTATTGGCTGCACTAATGCTACTAAAACTTTCTCTACATGAGTCCTCTTTTAAACAATCATATCAGAAACCAGAGCATACTTGCAGACATCCATTACCAATGAAATTATCAGTTAATTTGGTGGTAAAATTATTTAGAAGTGAAATATCTCTAGTTTTATTTGCTATCACATTGCCGTGATTAGAAACAAATTTTTAGCTGAGTGTTTTTTTCCCGAGTAGCTGAAATGTTTATAAGATAATCACTCGTTGTCATTTTCTAGTTCTTATAATGTTATATTGGTCTTTTATCATTCATTATATGGACTTGATTAATATTCACTCAGTTCAATTCTAGCATAATCCTAGACATCTTCCATTTATCTGTTCCATTTGACATCTAGTATGGTCTACTTAATTAGATAACTTGATTCTTTTACCTCTTAAATGAACAATGCATTTATGTAAAGTAAATAGTGTAGCTTCATCCCTTTTCACCTCTGTTCAGATTGTATTTTGATTCCATCATAAATATCACTAGAAACATTATTTTTTCTTTTGATCTGCTTAATAGAAGCCCTCAATTAAAACAAAAAAAAAAAGATAAATACTAATAAAAAAATTAAATTCACACTCAAAACTGGATAGCGCCAGTGTTCAACCAAAAGCCTCGGTTTGTCATGACACATGCCAAAATTGGAAGTGTGCAAACTGGCCATTGAAGGAGAAGAGATGTAATGGATAAAGTGGGAACAGTAACCAGAATGTGGCTGAGGAGGACGCCATAAGTGGTAGCACGGTTCCCAACAGCGACATGGTTCTTGATGGTTGTGGTGAGAATATCCCTGCTGACTGCTGAGGGTCGAAATGAGCACAAACTAATTGTGCAATGAATGATGGTTATGTCATTTGAGTTCTACAGATTACTCCGACGAGAGAGAAGGGGGCCTAAAACTCCTAAAATTGATTACATTGATTTTGCAGTCTCATTGCTAAGAAGGGGTAAAACAGTTTATTTTTGAAGGTTAGATTTCCAAATATATGTCAAAAGTCTGAAAAGTACCATGTGCTTTGACAAAGGAGCTATAAGATGAACAAAATATAAAACAGCAACAGAACATAGAGAAAGATTGATAGAATAGAATGGGAAAAGCATAATTACCGAAAACTAGTCGGGTAAGGACACATTTTCCCCTTTCATCTATATTTTCTCAAGTACACAAAAGCAGGTGAGAGAGATGGAGGAATATTTAGTAGAATTAGAACTGGCAAATCAAATGAGGGGTTGTTCAGTTTATACTACTATAGCAGGCATGTCCAACGACCTAATGGAAGCTTGCAATATTGTATTGTTAGAATACTTTGCAACAAAACAGATTCAATCAAGCAAGATGGGCATGCCAAATGTGAGGTTTTCTAGGAGTGATGATGACCAAGGACAAACTGGTGGAATAATAATAATACATATTGTCGGTAGCTTCCTTGCAGAGGAGACGAGATTAGCATGTGTTGTAAATATAGGGAAATAAGGATTAGAGACCCCAGATAAATAGGTGACCTGTACATTTTGTAAGAAAGGTCGGAGAGTATCACGTGCTGAGACTGGTGACACCAGATGAGCTTTTAACGCAAATAGTTTGGCAAATTAGGGATTCACAGTTGACCAAAGTGGATAGGATCATAGGAGTAAGCTTGACTGTTATAGTGATGTTCTTGGAAAACCTGGAAGATCTTGTGACAATTGTGTTTGCTTTGTAATCTAGATGCCTCCTTAGACAATCTGTTGGAAAATGTGGAGGAGAAAACAGAACTTATGGGTTTTGTTTGTTTTTTTTTTGAACTGTGCCATGGTTTAGGTGGTAATAGGCTTCTGTTTTCTTTCATGTTAACCCAACAGTTCACCAAAAGTCAAGTTTACTACTTATTGCTATTGGGTCAATAGTCACCCCTGCTTTATAGAAGAATCAAAGAGAGACTACAACTAACTGTTATCGCGATGGTAGTCACCAAAATTTAGCATCTTTGATATTTTATATATTTTTCGAGTGCAAAGTACAATTTTCTATTGCATGATTCTAGATACTATTGCATGTAATGTAGGCTTAGCAGTTGTAGAATAGTCATTCATTTCTAGAGTGCTTTTTCAATAACCTATTATTAGTAATTTGTTTGAACAAGTACCATGATATGGGCTACCTATCAATTTTCCGTGTGCAGCATTATTTCCCTTTAGTTATGCCCCTTTCTTGTAATCTTTGTTTTTCTTGCTCTTGGTAAGTGTCACCGCACCTGGCATGGAACCATTATGTCAAACACGCACTCCTAACAGATGAAAGCTGTGTCGAAATTGAGTAATATCATTAATAAACAATATGAAGAATTAAAAAAATATTCTCAAAAAAATAAAATTAGTTTTTCCTAAATTATGCGATACTCATGAAGGCTTAGCAAAAATACCTGAAGGTGCAATTATTACTATGCTGCATAATAACTTTTAAATTAATTGAACTCTGGAGATTAATTTGGCAATCATCATCTAAACAAAGTGATATTCAGAAATAACTCTAGAACTGTTTTTGATCTTTGAGGACATTGTGGCTATGGTTTAGAATGCATCATGATTAACTAGCTGATTGTTTTGCTCCAACAATTTTGCCTGATAAGCACTGCTATAAACGTTAATAGATATTGAGAAATATCTTTACTAAATGAAAAGATAGAGGTTTCTGTTTCGCTGCAGAATTTGATTTTCGCTATTTGTGCATTACGCAGGAGATTAGCACAAGAATCGGAGTTCCTAACAATAGATATAAAGCCAGGGTGGAAGAAGGGTACGAAGATCACATTCCCAGACAAGGGGAATGAGGCGGTGAACCAGCTTCCAGCTGACCTAGTCTTTGTGATTGATGAGAAGCCCCATGACCTCTACAAGAGAGATGGAAATGATCTCATTCTCCACCACGAGATCCCTCTCGTGGACGCCCTTGCTGGGACCACAGTGAAACTCAAAACCCTCGATGGCCGTGATCTGTCCGTGTCACTGCCTGACGTGGTGACCCCTGGTACGAGCTTGTGGTTGCCAAGGAAGGGATGCCGATTGCAAGGGAGCGTGGGAAGAAGGGGAACCTCAGGATCAAGTTTGATGTCATGTTCCCTTCGAGGCTGACTGCAGAACAACGCAGTGGCATCAGAAGGATTCTGGGAGGATGACTGGACCCCGTACAACAACCCTTCCTGCAACTCGAATCCTCTTTCTTTTTTATGGCCCACCTTTAAAATATTAACCTTCCTATTTGACCACAGTATGGAATTCAGAATGTAAAGTGGCAGCTTGATTATACCATGTAAAATAAGAAGAAAAAAAGCAGCAGTTTGATTAGGTTTTTGGTATTTTGTAGGGGTGTTGAAGTGCGTAGAGCAGCATGGTTTGTAAATCGTAAATCTGAAGCTGTGTTTTTTGTGTTAGGATGTGTGTACTCATTTTAATTGCTTGTTTTCAAGAGTTCTTGCTGTAAAAAAGGGCATATGATGTTAGCTCTTGGTCTGTTCCTGTATCCATACAATCCATAACACTGATCTCAATTTGTAATCGCAATCTAGAAGTTCTATACATTTGAGAAAATGGGGCATGTGATATTGTAAGGTACAGTTTTTATTGAAATTAAAGTTTGGCAGTAGGCCTTTTCAGTTCTTGAATTATCATAGAAACATGTGGGAAGCAAATGAAAATTGCAGGGGGTACATGCTAAAAGTTTGAGCATTAGTTTAAATAATTTCAATAAATATCATTTATGTGTAATTAGTTGTCTATTTGCTTATGATTTTTTTGTTGAATTTGATGGCCAACGTGAATTCAGGGATCTCGCATTATATTTGTATATAGAAATATGTGTCTATTTCATTTAGCCATCTTTAATTTGTTGCAAATCAGATTTTTTTTTTTAATTTTTCCAAACAAAAAAGAAATAAAACAAAAACAAAAATGTGTTTCCACAGACTTGTCATGTTCTTTTCTGTTGACTGTTTGAGTGTGGACTAAAATTTAAGGAATCCAATATAATCAAAACTTAAATCAAAAGAATTGTTTACAATTTGAGACTTCTACTATTTCAAGGATTTTATACTCTTTTTTTTTCCTTTTTATTAAAAAGAAAAAATTTTAGACTGTATTTTTCCTTTTCTGAGAAAAAAAAAAATCTTTTTTGGACTGTATCTAGTTGTGAAATAAGACAGAAAAAGTAATAAAATAGTAGAGTGAGATGGGTGTGTTGCGCATGCAAAATATTTTTTTTCTTTGCTTGTTTTGCATTTTTATTTTTGGGAGAATACACAAAAGATATCAAAAAATCTCACTTTGGAATCTCATTTTCTCAAACTAATAAAAGAAGATTTGCATATTTATAGTCTCAATAGGATTTTCCAGTATAATTCACAAAATTGCTTGAGAATTGTGGTTTGTGTTAGGGATAGATTTTTTTCCTTATTCTTCTTTTTGAGTTTTTTTTGCAAATATTTAGATTATCAGAATTTTTGCACAAAATAAAAATAGGACATCACAAAGTAGCACATTATGTTTTCCACACAAGATCCTTTAAGAAATAGTTAGCTCTCTAAACTACACTTCTAGGCATAAATTCATACATTTACCTGCAAAATCCAAATATACTAAAAAAAATAATCTAGAATTCATTTTTGAATCTAAAGTGAATAATGTAGCAGATTTAGACTCGGATTTTCGATTTTCTAATACAATATTTTTAGATTGAATCAAGTAAATTATAAAGCGCAATATCAAAAGAGTATTATTTTATTTTTAGTTTTTTAGAAATATTATCTAAACAATTATTATTAATTATTCTATGGAAAAATTCGCTACAACCATGTACTTTTCTTCATAATCAAGAAAAAATACTCAAATTCCTATTTTTATTCGCGCAACAGTACCATCCTCGTCAGCATAAATTGATTCCTCCGAACCACCACCTTTATATATTTTTATTCCTTTTTCACCCTTCCTTATCGCCCTGACATTGTTTTCCCCTCAATCCTGACCTCGACGCAGAGTAATTCGCGGAGTGACCTTTTGCGGATCTCGTTTGTTCGTATTCGTTATGAGTTTTGTTTATGTTTGTGATCGATGTGATTTTTTATATCTGAAAAATATTGGGCATCATGCGATGTCGTTGAACAGGAGCTTGATGATGATGACGATGCTGATATGAGGACTGTGACTCATGATCACAATCCTCATGACTATGGTCGCCGTCTTTCTATTAATTGAAAATTAGGACATTTTGCGATGACTGCGATCATTGTCACAGTCTCATTATAGGCTGAAAAATTGTATTTTTGTGAGAACTGCGATCATGTCCTAATAAAGACTAAAAAATAATGCATTTTTGTGAGGAATGTGATCATGGTCGCTGTCCTAATAAAGAAGACTGTGACTATGAAAACTCAAAAAATATAGCATTTTTGGAAGGATTGCGATCATGATCGCAATCCTAATAAACACTCACAAATATGACATTTTTTGTGAGAACTGCGGTCACGATCGCAATCCTCTATATACCAGTAGTCCGCATTTTCAAAGCGGTCTGTTTTTTTGAAGCGATTACTACGGAATATTTGTCTCTTTCGTTACTAAGGAGCACTTCTCCACTTGATACGTGAGCGCACGTGGTTGATTTAGAAAAAAAAACTGCAGTGAATTAAATTATAAAGCTGAATTTTTTTTCCTTTTTGACGTAAGATTTGTCATGAAAAGTTGTAGCGAAATCTGTCTTATTTTATCATTAGTAATGAAAATTGAAGAAAATAAAGACAAAGGGCAATGAGGTCACTGAAATGACAACAGCACACACCCATCCACCCACGTACCCACGCACCGTTTATGGCATGTTGGGGACGGCGCCCTCTGCAAACCATCCGTGCAAAAACAAAAGCAATAGAAATGTCAAACACCCCCCCCCCCCCCCCCCCCCCCCACCCTCTCTCTCTCTCTCTCTCTCCCCCTCTTTCTCTCTCTAAGATTCTCCCTCTCCTCCCGCTAATTTCTCTCCTCCCCCCCAATGGCGCGATTGCCTCGCAAGCAGCAGGGGGAGGACGCCGACGGCGACGACAACGTCGAGGTCGTCGACGCCGAGGAGTTCATCGACGACGACTTCGCCGATGTTCCGTCCACCCCCACCACCTGGTACGAGTCTCTCTCCTCCCTCGCCTCGCCCGCCGAGGAGAGAGACAACAGAGAATTTCAAAAAGAAATTCAAAAGGATCAGCAGCAGCAGCAGAGAGAGCAACAACAACAACAGAAGGAGCCGCCTGTTCGCGTGTACGCTGATGGGATCTACGATCTGTTCCACTTCGGCCACGCCTGCGCCCTCGAGCAGGCCAAGAAACTGTCAGTAATTCCCTCCTTTGATTTTCTTTGATTTTAGATCTTTTGAGCAGGGGATTATGAGTTTTGATGGAAAAAAATTGGATTTTCTTTTCCTTTTATTTTGTGCCGGAGCTAGTGGAATTTGGAAAAGTGGGCTCATTTTTTTTGGGGGCGTATTCAAAATTCTTTGACTAATGGTCGTTGAGGAGTTGCAATGATTTTGTATTGACAAAAATTGGATGTGGCAATTTGAAGTTAGGAGCAGAAATATTGGATTTTCCGGGGAGAAGTTAGTGAAAATGGTAAAGAGATCTCATTGAGGATAATTTATGAATGAAATGTCAATAGGTCTATATACTTTGCAAGATTTTCCTTCAAATTCCTCATTGTTAATTTGGATATATGTGGTGTACTTTCTCTTAAAGTGTCAAATGTAGTGTGGTTGATATTTGCTCAGGGACAATTCAGAAATTGGATAACAATGGTAGGGTAATAGTAGTCCTGTTATTATTGATTAAATCATTTTTTTGAGAAAAATTATTGATTAAATCATTGCTTAAAGCTTATGGTTCAATTTATTGGAGCTTTGAATGTGGGTGGAATCTGAAATCAGGATGATAACTAGGAGTAATCTTTATATTTGAGAGTTTCTTTACAAGTTTTTATGTCAAATAAAGTGTCTAACTTGTACTCCTATACTTTTTTGAGATTCCCGGTTCACAAAGAACTGAATGATCACTTTGTTTGCATATGTGGCTAAAGTTTGCTTTCTGCTTTAGAAACAAAGATGAAATCTATTTGAGTGCTATTTTTCTTAGAATATGCATGTGAGAAATTCCTGTTTTAGGAAAGAAAGGTTTGACTTTTTAGTTTTATAGTTGCAGGCAATGTGCCTTTGTCTGAATTCCACACTACATAGTGCGGGAATTTAAATTTTGTGCTCCTAGATTGACATTACCTACCCATGTCTCATTCTCACCAGGAATTTAAATATTGATTAAATTAATTTTTTTAATAATTTATTGATATGTAGCTGCTTGCCAAAGCATTTGTCAACTGAAGAAATGTGTTTATATATAACAAGGCAATATTTTGTAAGCAGCTGTCAAAAAAGGAAAAAAAAACCTGATTATTATGCTTAACTAATTATTAGGCAAATAAAAAAAAAAATTTCAAGTTGAAGCTTAACTGATTATTGTTTTGGGGGAATTTTTCTTTTGACAAATGGGCAACATTTTATAGCAGCTTGTCAAAATATTTTATTTTGTCAATCGTCCATTTCTTTTCCAAATGGGTTGCAAAAATATCTGATTTGCTTCTCCATATTTTGCAAATAAGACAAAGTCAAGTAAGCTCTTTCCCTCTCCTTTCCCTTGGAGCAAACACATGAAAACAAATCCTGAATTGATGTAGTACTATGGCCCGACTTTTTTACCATCTCCTTTGCTCGTTCATCGGAAACAAACAAGCCTGCAGTGAAAAAGGTGTTATAGAATATGGAAACCTAATGTTAACTGCATTCTAAATATCGGCCGATACGGCCGAAATGTCGGTTTTGAATCCATATGATACAATATGATGGAAAAATTCGGTCTTATCGATTTGAGCCGGTATTTGCCGATATATCGACCGATACGCATTAGCCCGATATCAGCCGATATTGCACCTTTTGTTTTCTTGAGTTTTCTTTCTTAACGAATCGAGTTGGGCCCAACTTTTGAGCCCAACTTTTGAGCCCAAACCCAATCTCTTATTTTCTCAAAAGCGGCAATCAAACTTTATGCTTTTTATTGTGTTATATTATGCTATTATTACAAATTTGAGACTTGAGAATGTTTATTAAATATTTATAGTTTATGATGTTCTTTAATTTTTTTTTCTGTTTATGCATGTTTTGTTTATCACTTTATCTATGTTGCTAAGGGTAGGCTGAGAATTGAATTATATTTTGTTTTGTTTATGTATCAATTTTTATGTGTTTTTTTGTGAGTCTTTTGCATATCTATTCTCTTTTGCGTGTAAGTCTCTTTCTCAAAGATTCAAACTTAAAGTAAGGATTTCATTTTTTCTTCTTATTTTCATGCATCCAATTCGAGATAAGTATTTTACTGCATTGTGCGTATATCGCTTAAACTTAAATGTTTTTCATACATGACGTCACATATTTATTCAATAGATGGTATAGAGAACTTTATACTCCGTTTAAGTTATTAATATATATATATATATATATATATATATATATATATATATATATATATATATATATATATATATATATCCAATATGGACAACCGATACGATCTATATCTCCGATATATCGCCCGATATCCGATATCCAATATGAAAAACTCCAAATTGATATGAACCCAATATCCAATATTTAGAACCTTGGTTAACTGTTTTATTGCGATTTCGTTAGCACATCGATAAAATAATCATTCAATTTCTACTTTTGCTAGATTGTGCCACTTTATGAATTTTGTAATGTTTCTTCCCCATGGGAGCAGTGTGGTTGGCCTATGTGGATGTAGTTACGTAGTATAGGCACAAATCCTCATGGGTGAAGTAATATTATGCTTTTTGTTTCCTGAACCTGCTAACTTTTAGCACAGATGATTCAAATCTTTGTGCAAGCGATTCAAATGGCTATCTGCACTCTGACTGTTTGACTGAATAAGAAACTTGTTGTATATCCTTATAATAATTTGCCTGGCTTCTACTCTACTAGATACCTAGTACTTACTCTGTGAGGAATATCATTTTACTTAGCAAGTGGAATCCACTGAAACCATGTGAATCTTTTAGACATACTTCTGTTTCAGAGATATTATCTGTGTATTTTTGTGAATTATATTTTACTTTTACTCAAATTGCATCCTAACCATTTTACGAACATCTTGTGCTTGTGAAAAGTTTTGGAAGTGAAAACTGAACTTTTTTGTCCCCTTGTTTTGTCATTAATACTCTGTTCCCTGATGAGTTTATATTGCTCAAAGTACTTGTCATTCCCTTTTAATAAAAGCTTCAAATATCTCTTGAAATGTGTCTTGTGTATTGTATTTTCAGATTTCCTAATGCCTATTTGCTTGTTGGGTGTTGCAATGATGAGATTACTCATATGTACAAAGGAAAAACTGTCATGACTGAAGCAGAGCGTTATGAGTCACTACGACACTGCAAGTATGTACTGTTTTTACTGTTTTCTAAATGCACAAGTGTACTGTATTTATACAGTCAAATTTGATCCCGGTGCATTCACCTTTCTACACTTGCCACTCTATTCTCACCTTCTTCTCCTAGTCAACTATTATACCTTCTTGCATCTTATGTTTATATTTGCTAGACTTTCTGCCTTGTTAATAGTCATCCTACTGCATGCACCTATCTATCATATTTACTTTTTGACCCTTTAAGTGCTGCTGAGGGAACTAGAGAAATTTATGTCAGCCAAGCACGATAAATATATTAATTTGATTGGAGAATCATTAACCGACATGAAGCACAAAGAAATGAAAGAAAATGATATCATATATGCTGTAATGAATTTGTTAATGAAAATGAAGTATTTGATGTGGAAATGAGTACAATAAATAAGAATGAAAATGAAAAAAAAAAAAAAAATCAAATTAGCACATGATGGAGCAATGTAGTGGGGCCCCATGGGCACAGGGAGATCAGGATGTGAAGAAAGATATAAGGTATAACCAACAGTAATAAATGATTGTAGTAGAAAAATTGATGTTGTAATTTTATAAGACAAAACAAATACATTTGAGATGGTTCAGTATACATCATTGGCTGGAGATTTCTGTTGTAGGATCTTGAAAATAGGCTAAAGGGTAGACTTGGTGAGAAGACTAAGAGCAAACTGAAATAGGGAGATACATAGGGATATGGTTTGAATGTACTATTTTACTAATATAAATATAGGTTTGTTTGCTCGACAACAAGTTAATTAACTAAGGCTCATCTTACTTTTATTTATACGTACAAATTACATGATAGATCTTTCAAGAACTGCATGCCCATGTTGCTCATATAAAGACTTTAATACACGAAATATAGGTTTATCCAACTCTTCTGTTTTCTTTTTAATGAATGTTTGACATTGTATGTGATTGATCTTCTTCCATTCTAATTACAGGTGGGTGGATGAAGTTATTCCCGATGCTCCCTGGGTACTCAATCAGGAATTTATTGCTGAGCACAAGATAGACTATGTGGCTCACGATGCCCTTCCGTAAGATTTCGTAGAATAATTATATTCTATGTTTGATACAAATCTCACTTGTGAAGCTCTTATGTACCTGTACATAATACCTTTCCGTGCTATCTTATATAGTTGTTTGTTTAACATGATGATCATGTAGTGTGCCTTTTACAGTCTAATCAAGAGTTCAGCTGAATTATGGTTTTCATGTTGTGGAACTAAAATATTGGGCGCTGGTAATTGATCACAAAATCGCAACATTTCAAACTTTATTGTGATTGGAAAACTCTCTCTCTCTCTCTCTCTCTCTCTCTCTCTCTCTCTCTCTCTCTCTCTCTCTCTCATGGGCTGATCATGGATTGAATGATTTTCTAGTTAATATAGCTGATGAGCTATTGATCATAACTGGTATAAGATGGTGACTGACCTTTTGTTAGCACTGTAATTTGATTAGCTGATTCTCTTATAATTCTGTCTTAAAAGGTCACTAGCATCTATATTACTTTCTCTACGTTAAATAATTACTACCATTAAGTTGAATTCTGCTGGAGACCTTATTCAACTCATATTCATATGCATGTTATCCCATGTAGATATGCAGATGCAAGTGGAGCTGGAAATGATGTCTACGAATTTGTTAGTTATCATTTTGACTCTGAAAGTAACTACTGTTTATATTCTTGCTTTCATTATTCAATTTATTTACTTTCTTAGAATGACCTTGAAAGCAGGTTAAAGCCATCGGAAAATTTAAAGAAACAAAGCGTACAACTGGTGTTTCCACATCAGATATTATAATGAGAATCCTTAAGGACTATAATGAGTATGTCATGCGTAATTTAGCTCGTGGATATTCAAGGAAGGACCTTGGTGTGAGCTATGTCAAGGTTATACATGCTTACCTGCTTGATTACCTCCTGTGTTTTGATCTGTTTGTTGCACCAAATTTACAAATATTGAACTGTACTATGGTGTTACTACTATCAGGAGAAGCAACTGAGAGTGAATATGGGAATAAGCAAACTTCGTGAAAAAGTTAAAGAACACCAGGAAACTGTGGGCAAGAAGGTTTGCATTTTAATGCTTTAGTCCAAGTTCCTTAGCTGGTATGGTGAAGAAAATTTTATATTTAAGTGATTCAGATGTTTTCCTAATTAGAGATCTTGATTGCAAGAATATCTATCTTTTGCTCGGTTATTCTGTAACACATAAAGGCCCATGATGTTAGTCTGAAGCCTTTTAAGGGTCTTGTTTTAGATTCATTGTATATATATCTGTGATTTACCCCATTCCTGAAGCTTGAATGATAATTAGTCTAAAGGCCCGAACAAAGATTTCTCAGGAGGTCATCCGTTTAGGACTGCTCTCACGTGAGGTCATAGATCCTAGTACTCTTTATGACAGTCCTTCCTTCGAAGGTGCTAGCCATGAGTAATTCTTGAAACTATTGTATACCAAACCCTTCACTAGTGTATTACCTGTGCGGGATATTCACTTTTGGCGCTAGATACTCTTGCTGGAATTCTAGATGTGGTCCCCCACCATATTCTCAGCGGCGCGGCAAATTGCTTCGTAAGGTATATTTTAGCTCCATGTGGCACTTAGCGGCATGGCACATTGTTTGATATTGGTATTTAGTCCCATGTGGCTCTTACTGCAAACTTCCACTTGGTTTTGGCTCTTATTCCATTTTAATGCCTCCAAATGAGGGTTTTCTAGAACACCAACCGCTCTGTTACTCCTCTCGACCGAGCATGATTATTATGTTCCTTTCTCAAAAGTGCTAGTTATGATCAATTATTCAGTTCATGGGAACTATTGTTTATATGCTATACTTACACTCAAGCTTATAGCCCATGTGGACTATTCACTTCTATTTCTGAGGTTCAGGACAACTAAGATTCATTTGTGGGATCGAACATTGAAAATTAGTATTCCCCACCCCCCCACCCCCCCACCCCAATGTGATTTGTTCCTCTACTTACCTATGTACATTTTCCCTCCAATGTGATTTGTTCCTCTACTTACCTATGTACATTTTGCAGCTACATACTGTAGCAAAGACAGCCGGAATGCATAACAATGAGTGGGTGGAAAATGCAGATCGCTGGGTTGCAGGTTTTCTAGAGAAATTCGAGGAAGGATGCCACATAATGGTTAGCGACTGTGCCAGATCTCCTTAAGCTGGATATGAGATTATTCATTTCTACTCTTTTCTAATGAAAAAAACTGAAATCAAATTAGGTGTGCTTCTTTCTAATGAATGTTTTCTTGTGAACAGGAGACCGCCATCAAGGACAAAATTCAGGAGGGGCTCAAAAGGCAGCAGAGCAAATCCAAGAACCTCTTTGAAGAACCAATATCCTCCCAGCACGGACAATTGTAAATGATATCCAAAACGCGGCTATTATATTGGCAGTTTTTTTGCCTGCCTCTTGCGCTTTTGTATCTAGTGTAAAGTCTCAAGCTGTTAGCTGTTGATTCATGTTGGTATTGTATCGAACTTTCTGCTTTCAAATGTAGCAGCACGAGCTGCGGTTGTTTTACACTGCTAAAGCAGTAGGGCAGCCAGATGGTTGGCCTTTATTAGATCTCTAATCAAATGGAGAAAGAAAAGAGCGTCAAATCTTTTATTTTTATGCCCCATTCTCCTCTTGTTGCTTGTATGGTTTTCCTCCCTATGTATTTGATTTTTGTGGACTTTCTGTGATGATTATATTCCTTGTATGTTCCTACTTTTTAATCTGTGTTTCATTTAAACTCTCTAAGCAGGAAGCTGTGACCAAGAATCGACATTTAGCTTGTTTGTTGAGAAAAGGTTGATGAGCTTAAATCGAATTACCTAGCAATCATTTTAATCATCTCATCGTCCAAGAGGAAACTACAACACTGGTATGATGAAAGTTTGTATTTTTATTCTTTCTTCTTTTGATACATTGTGTTGTAACCAGACTTGAACCTGCGACTCCTTCAACCCGCTCTCACCTTTTATCTGCTTCACAATAACATTTCATGTTGCATTTTAATTTATATTTTATATATCAGAATAATCTGTTCAGAAATTAAACAAAATTTTATTTATTGTCATCAGCATTCAAAGTGCTAATGCAACTGTTATGTCCCAAAGGTTGTTAGCCTCAAGTTGCAGGATTGAACTGTTGTTAGTTTTTTTTATTAGCTGGAGAAGAAGACACCACCTTTCACTTTTCACCTCTGAGGTGGGCATAAATTCTCTGCAACCAGGGTACAATCCAATTACATTTTGTCCAGAAAATAGAAACTAACAATACAATTACCAATCAACTACTTATTACTCTTTCAACAGATATGTGTGTGTAGACACACACACGTATAATTGTAAACTTAACCTAAAAGGTTCACAAAGTGATAGGTTCTGCAACATTTCCGAGCAAAGTTACAAGAAGAGAACACAAGAGAATGAAGTGAGTGCACTCATGTACATTCACGAATGCGGACAGAAAACGAGCAACTGGTAACTATCCTGAAGCGCCAAGGCGCTCAAAAGCGTTTCCAAACAGAAAAGGCAAGATCCAATTAGGTAAAATATCTGCCATAAAAAATAACAAAAACCAAATTATTTATGAGAAATGTGGGTATGTTACCCAAAGAGCAAAGCATATACAGATAAAAGATAAGAAGGATAAAAGTAAATAATATCTTCTTGGTTACTGAATGATAGAGATAAGAAGAACAACTCAATAGCAAAAGGCAACATAAGTTTACATATCAGTTAGAAGGTGCCATAATAAAGGTATCAGGCATATATATACCAAGTTAGTGAGAAAATCTAAATCGATTGTATAACATATTACATCAATGATAAAAAAAGAACAAAAAAATCATTTACAGAATTTTGGGTTTGGAAAAAAAATTCATTGGCCTCAGACAAATTCAAACAATGTTTTTATAATGATATATGTATACAAGAAAATAGAAACTGTAGACTTGCAAGTTGATTAGCTTTCTTGCTCTTTCAACCCACTCATCCCCCTGTCCTGACCCAGGACATTTCAAAAATCATGATAATTAAGGAATTAAACAGAACTAGGATCAAAATTAATATTGTATCAGGCATTTTCTCAGGGAACACAATATTAAGTTCCATAACATAGTCTCCACATGGCAGCCTATGTCAATAGTCAATCAATCTATTCCAGAATCCCTGTGTGTGTGTGTGGGGAACACTTCAGCAGGTGTGCAGGCAGGCACTTTTCCAGGATGTCTCATCTGCTTAAATACAAAAAATACAAATTGAAAAGTTATTCAGTCAACATAATTAAAATATTCTGTTCGTAGAAATGACAAAAAAGATCCTTTTCTCTGATTTTTCAGACCGCTCTGTGCCTTCTTTCTTATGATGTTTTTGAACAATAAAATTGAATTTATTTCTATTGATTGATTTATTGGCTCTCTCGTTCCTCTATAATATTAACTTTTACAAAGTAACAAGGAAGAAGGGATTAAACGATTTTCTGAATAATCTAATATTATATGGCATGTGTGCGCGAGGAGATGGGAAGTCAGGTGCCATAGGCAAATTTCATCCAGTGGCACCTCTAAAGCTCCACTCTCCACATCTTTAGTGCTTGATTGGCGTAATTAATCATGATCTCCACCTCGGAAAATGTTTCTATTGAAGTCTGATTTGACATCATTTGATCCTTATTGGACTGGTGGAGCAAACACAAATCATATGTTGTTTGTATTGCATAGTTGCCTATATTTTGTATTAGCATAAATCCAACCTATCATTTCTTTTAACAGGGACCTGATTTCTTTTGTCTCCCCTAGTTGATTCCTTTGATGTCTTCATCTTAGGTTGAAACTGGTCAAACAACGTAAACTTCTTGTGAGTTGTTCTCTTCTCTCTTCTAGGCGCATTGAAAATATTAAGTCAATAATCTAGTTAATGATAAAACTATTGCAATAATAATATTCTAAATTACTATGATACTTAGAAGAAGAAAGATTACTATAGCCTACTGATGTATTCATTTTTTATTAGAAAAATGCTAAAGTAAATTTGACAATAGAATATATATCAGAATGTGAAGAGAGTTTGAGAGAGGTTGAGCTTGAGAGAGCTTGAGCACTTGATTTTTTATATAAAATGAAGTGGGGAAGAGGGTGTATTTATACAGGGGAAGAAAGGGTTAAAATGTAAAAATTTTTGGGAAAAGCTTCAATATTTATCCCAATATATTCATTGGGGGCTATTTGTAAAAAAAATTACAGATACCCCCAACGACTAAATTTTTTCGTCATATAGTTGTTAGGGGGTTTGGAAAAAAATAGCAAATTGGGGCGGGTCGATCCAGAGCGACCCGGCTTCATGGCCCGCCTGTGTCTTGGGTCGCGATGTTCCCACCCGGGTACGCCCCGTAGAAAGGGGCAGGCCCGGGCCGGGTCTGGGCCGGGTCGCCCGTGCCAACCCGGGCTAGGTCCGTGTGGCTAGGCGGCCCGGCCCGTGCTGATCGAGTTCAACCCAGGCCCAGAATGGCCCCGGATGCGACCCGGCCCGCCCATGCCATAGGTCGCGATGTGCCCACCCGAGCGTGCCCCGTAGAGAGGGGCAGGCTCGGGTCACCCGGGCCGGGCCCATGCCAATCCGATCCCAAAATGAGCCCGGGTGCGGCCTGACCTGCCCATGCCGTGTGCCGCGATGTGCCCACCCGGGCACACCTCGTAGAAAGGGGCAGGCTTTGGCCGGGTCTAGGCCCGGATCACCCGTGCCAACCCGGGTCGGGACCGTTCGGCTAGGCGGCCTGGCCTACCCGTGCCATGGGTCGCGATATACCAGTTGGCTCACATTTCAAACCCAAAATACCAATTGGTTCACATTTCACCCCAAGGAGAGAGCCTCGGGTTTTGTCCTAAATTCACATTAGACCTCAAGAAGGACCCCGAGCCCTTTCTTTCTCCGACATCCACAACTACTGAATTTCTCTCCGACATATATTCTCCGCGGAGATTCCTACTTCCACTAGACACAGCTCAGCAGCAGAGCTCCTGGCTTGTAGAGGAAGTTGTGCTGTCGTGATATCTCTACGTTCTAAATACTCTCCTATTTCAGTTGGGGCAGTTATGAATAATAGCAGATATCTCGGCATGTCAATCCCAAAACACAACAATTTGAACGGTTATGAAAAGATCCTAATGTGCAAATCGTGCAGACCCGAGAAATTCGCACCACCAATTATAACGCTACATAGTACTTAAACCCCTAGAAATTCATAAAAGTAAAAAAAAAAAGAAAGAAAATTATAATCAAAGGAATACCCTACAAAGTTTACTGTAAACTCCAAAAAAATATAGTGAATTCTCGCTCTCTCTGGTGTTTTTCCCAATTTGAGTTTCCACGTAAAATGTTTTGTCTCCATTTGCTCACTGTATTGAAACCTAAAGTTCACTCCCAATTCAGATACCTCTCCTTTTCATTTGTGGTGCGTGATTGACCGTTCGATCAATCGCATTGGAAGATCTCCAACACAGCCGTAAAGCTTCATCCTCTCTGCCACTTTTAGCAGTTAAACCGATCAAAAGGCTGTATGTAGCCTCCCCAGAAATGAATCCAGAATTTTTTTCATTTTCATGCATGCATCTAAGGCATCCTCCAAAAAGTCCTTAGCAAATGAACCTACAGCAACTGTACAAGTAAAGCGATCAGGTTTTAGTCCACTATCCCGCATCTGATTCCATGACTTGATAACTTTGTCATGCATTTTTTTTCTTTTGCAACGACGAGTCATGAAATTATAAACTGCAAGGGAAGGTAAAATTTCATGGATGGCAGAGCAGAACAATGACGCGAGGTCTGTAGCATCAGGGGCGGACCCAATAGTGGGCTGGGCCGGGCTGTAGCCCGGCCCATTTTTTTCATATATTGTGTGGAAAACCGTAAAACGTAGCTTATAGGTGAAGAATGATTGTTACACATCATGAGTAGCCCGTCTAGCTCAGTTGGTAGAGCGCAAGGCTCTTAACTTTGTGGTCTTGGGTTAAAGCCCCATGGTGGGCGGCAGGTCCTTTATTTAACTTCCCTTGTTCTTCACCTTTCATTGGCTAATATTCTCTTATATTTTTTTCTTGCAGCCCACTCCTAAAAAATTAGCCCACCCCAAAAAAATTTTCTGGTTCCGCCCCTGTGTAGCATAGCTGCATGCCCTACAGAAAACCAGTAGTGGTCAAAAGTAAGTTTTCATGTCCAAATTTTCCATTAATAATAGTGTGACTCATATAGGTACAAACCAACATGAAAAGTGATACAAAGTAATAAACTCAACTCGTGCCTAGAGATCTCATCACTGAATCATTTGAAACTACTAGGCATTCACATCCACTTTGTTAGGTAATGGTAGTAGCATGTTGGATCATAAATTATCCTCATCGCTCAAGCCTTTTCCCAGTGGATGGAGCCAGTCATAAAGCACGAAGCTTTATGCGAAAGATTCATGATCAACTCCCAACGTGAAGTCGAGTAGGTGGCTAATCCTACTAGCAAGAGAGAAGCTTGATGAAGATGTCACTTTCGAATAACGGATAATACTTGAAATCACTTCCAGGCAACTGATAATATGACATCAGTAAAACAACATCCACCATTCTAATATGCTGAGTACGTTCATGCAACACTAACACAAAGAGAGAAGGATTTAAGGTTGATCCTTGGTGTAATCTATACTGATAGAGGACGGGTTCGTCTCCCATCCAATTGTGCAGTTCACGATCATTTAAGCTAGCAGCAATACACTACAGGGGGTATAACCATAAAGGGGTCACTGTTGGCACTGCATTGTGCAGCATCAGCCGCGGCTGTGGACCGATATGCTATTGCTATATTAGATGTAATACTGGTCAATAACCGGAATACAAAACTAGTATGAGAGTTTGATGGATTTCCGTAAATCTGTCAAGGCATAAAATTTTCCATAAAATTAACTAAGATACTCAATCATGAGAGGATGAAGATATTCACTTTGAAATGACATATTGCATTATGGTTTGAGCAATTTGATTTCAATATGGTACGTATCAAATTGTATGTCATTTTGGGACAATTGATATCAATGTGCATTTAAAAAAAAAAAAAGCAACATATTTTCTTGTTACATTCAGCTTCATCCACAGGAAAAAATCGTCGACCTGCCAGGTCCGCCATCCCCTCTGCTCCTATAGCGCGACGCACATCTCCCTGAAGCTCTGCTTCCCCACGAACAACCCATCACCACCATCACGTCGCACTCCCCGTCCCTCCACCCCCGCGAGGGCCCGCACCGCCTTCACCGCAGCCACCACGTGCCTCCATGTTTTTCCCCGACAAAAGGGCTATGTAAAGTTATCTCCATGTTTTTCATCTTGGATTCCAAACCTAATAATTTAGGTTTGGTGTGCTCCGTTGTGTGGTAGCCAAACGCCTTCTTTTTCACTCCAATCAAATATTCTCTGCGACTTCTTTTTTTCTTTTCTCATATATTGTATCACGAGAAACATGAGCATATACAATAATCACCATATAGTTTGAAACATGCACTTTAATTGGATTGAATAGGATACTCTCCTTGATTTTGGACTCATCAGATGCTCTGATCTGTACTTTGAAGCAAATGGACCATTAAAAAGTTTGTCACACAAAGGATAATCTCATTTTAAGACATGTGGACAAAATTAGGGTAATATTTAAGCTTACCTCACAACCTCTATTAGCATATTGCTTCTGGTGACCACATCCCTTTCCCTCCCTCTCTTGTTTGCATAAAAGAGGTTATGGGCACCACCCTTTCCCAACTTGCACATATTTTTTCTCATAGAGAAACAGAGTTTGGTTCTTGAGGAAGAGATGGTAGGAATTTTCTCTAAGTTTTCTGGCAGAAAGTTTGGCCATCGAAGATCGCAGAGTACAGTTGTAAGTCATAAGTTCATTGTTTTCTCTTTATTTTGTTGTGGGAATTCATTCCACTATCTTCTTCTAATATGCTGTTGATTATTGAATTCACTTCTTCTTTGATTCTTAATCACTTACCGTTATGATAACTTCAGTATGCAATTAGGCTGTTTTTCACAGAAGTTTTTTTTTTTGTTTTGTTTTAAAACCTGTCAGGTCATTGCCGTATCAGTTTCCTCAGAAAACACTGCTGGTTATGATTCCTTTTCTGCTTTGTTTTTTCATTAATCCCTCAGCGTGATTGATAACTTCTTCATACATATAAGTTTTGATGATTATGGACCTCATAGTTAATTTTGATGAATGGGATTAGGAATAAATTTTTATGTCTGAAATAAGTCTTGTGTTTATGACAGGATGCAAGGGAAACATCACAAACAAATCTGGAAACAACGAGCTCCCTCCCTGCAGCTGCTGCTCATGGGATTGAAATGGAGAACGATTTCAAACCGATCAAGCAACCTCCCGAACCTCTTGGCCAAGATCAACATGTCAGATGCCCACAGACAGAACCTTCAATACTCAATGCAAGTTCTCCTCTGATTCCACATATTTCTTCTCATGATCATAACTGTCTGTGTTGGTATCACCTCAAATTTAAGTGACTGGCAATGTTTTCAGGATGGAAGGATATGGAAGGCTCGTATGTCGAGTGTGAATACCCGAGTGAGGGCCGAGTTGCCAGTCGTGAAGGATGGACCTCACCTTGGAAACAAAGCCGGAGAGTTGAAGCCTGCTCCTGCGACAAAGAAGCGCATGTTGCCGTCCCTCAGCGCTCCCGAGCGTACCTTCTTGACTCTGCTTTGAGAACGTACATGACGTCAAGGGACATGATACTGTTGATGAATGCAACTCCATAACTGTTTCTTGTGTTTCCCATGGATTCTTCGCCATGTTTTGCATCTTTTTTCTTTGGTCAATCACAACATATTACCTTGAATGTTAACAAAATTGGATACAAGCTAATTCTCATCATTTCTTGATGCAAGTGTTCACTGTTTTTCCTCCCCGTTCATGGATACCGAAAATCCATAATTCCATCAAAGAAGAAGAATAGTATTCGAGGGTTTCTTGGTAACTCTTTAGTCATCGTTACTTGCTAACTCTTGTAAGCAAACACAATCTTCAATTTGCGCTCCAATTATCAAACAGAAAGCCGACGTGTTACTGAAGAGCGTTGTAGATTGAAACTCATAAGATCAAGAGTTACATGTTTTTCCCCCTCTATTAAGTGATTATTAATTGGACGATTTCAAAATAAATAGAACAAGTTTGGATCACTTGACACATATATAATCCATTTTAAAACACTGCTACACTATATTCACAAGCGCTCGAAAATATGTAGATCATAGGATCATCAAAGTTTTTCTGTTTTATCAGCTAGGAATGTGATGCCATTCGAAACCCTAAAACCCAATTTGACTCTTTGGCATAAAAGTAGATTTGAAATTTGGAACCCAAATTAGATGGTTTATATTTTCTTTTATTTTACTTTTTTATTATGTTTTTAAAGAAAAACATGTATGCTTACATCATAGCCCCAATGTTTGGTGTATGAATCGCAACAAGAGCCTAATCTCCATACACAGTCTTTGTATGCCGTGAGTTAGCCTCCATAAACCCCACAAACTATTGTTGATTTTCGTACACCGAGAAGTTGTATAGTTGCATAACACCTCTTATTGGGCCTTGTAAATTTTATTCGAAAATTATCCTTGCGCAAGATTTAGAATCATGATCTTTCATAAGAAAAAGAAATGTGATGCCACTTGAGTAATGCTAATTTAGTAGACAAATTCAAATTTAGATTCAAATAAGATACATGGTTGAATCTGGATCTAGTGCGGATCCAGAATCTGAATCCGAGTGTGATTATTTTTCCAGATTTGACTTCAGATTCGGATCCAATTGTATACATTTGGATTCATTATTACATTCCAATTCGGATAAGACATTCTCTCATTGGATTTGGATTTATCCTGTGACTTCTTCATAAAAGTTGTACATCCGTCCATCTGTCTGTCTTCATCCACGCGAGAGAAATGGAGAGAGCTACTCTTCTTCTTCTCCTCCTCTATAGCCTCCTCTCTCTTCCCCCGCCGCCTCCTCCCCTCTTCCCCCGCCGCCTCCTCTCTCTAGCCGCCTTCTCCTCTTCCTCTTCCTCTCTCGTCTCAATCACCATCTCTCTCGCTGTCGGTTTCCTACCACAACAGCAGTATGCTGGTATATATATCCAGAGTGCATATATCGAAGCCATGCATGCAGTAAGAGAAATTAAACGAAGAAAAGAATAAAAAAAACGAAAAGAAAAAGAAAAGAACAGGAACAAGAGATCTTAATCATTGGGTTTTTGGTCTCGATCGATTCCTCTATCGACAGCGTCCATTGATCGAGAATCGATCAATGGCGGCCGCTCTCCAGTACTTGGAATCGGAGCGCAACGCGCGCCCGGAGCTCGCCGATTGGTACAGTACGCTGGCCGATCTTTACCAGCGGAAGCTATGGCACCAGCTCGCCCTCAGGCTCGACCAGTTTGTCGCCCTCGCCGTCGTCCAGGTCAGCACTCTAGGGTTTTCTTTTACGTCAATATATTGAATATTGTCGAAATTTGGGTTTTGTAACAAAATAAAGAAGTGATTTTTTATCCTATTTCTTGATTTAGTGAATTTCTTTTTTCAATTATGCAGGCTGGTGATACTCTCATACAGCTATACCATAATTTTATCACTGACTTTGAGACAAAGATCAATCTTTTGAAACTTGCACACATAGCAGTTACAGTCTCTCGTCAATACTTAGAGAAAGAGGCTGCCATTGCTTACCTTGAAGGAGTTATTGAGAAATTGCGTGCCACTAAGGAGCCTCGGATAGAGGAGCCCATTATCTATGTGAAGATGCAAATAGCTGCACTCAACCTTGAAACGGGGAATCAAAAAGATTGCAAGAGGTTCCTAGAAGAAGGGAAGGCCGCACTGGACAGTATGGCTGATATTGCCCCTTCTGTTCATGCCAGCTTTTTCTGGGTTTCGTCTCTGGATCTTAAATCCCGTCAGGAGTTTTCTGCTTTCTACAAAGATACCCTTCTTTATTTGGCATATACTTCCGTTGAATTGAATCTCTTTCGGAAGTGTTCAAGATGGTATGGTTTTCTAAAATTGCAATGATATTCTTTCTAATCTTAAGTAGCTATGATGTTGCTTATGTTTGATGACTTTTTCACATGCTAGCCTTTGACATTAAACTTTCCTGCTTGTCTTGCGTTCTTATTGACTTCCTTGTTCGACGTGTGAATTTCTGTGATTTTAAGCAATGTTAAGTGAGTACCGTAACAATTGTTTGACATTTCTCAGATGTGTTGTTTTTATAATTTAAGTTGCAAGGTCTTGAGTCCCTTAAATTCTTACATATTTTAGGAAGCAATGTGGTTGGCTATGTCATAGTAAACGTTATCTATCACTTTTTTGGAATGGAGTTAGAACTGCCAAAAAGTAAATGTTAAAGTGGAAAACTCCAAAGGAAATGGGGAACCCAGATCTAGTTCTGTACTGAGATGTCTTGACAATGAAATCTTTGCTTGCATTGCAGAGACGGTTTACATTTTGATGATACATTATTCCTTCAAACCTGTTGGACTGACTGTGCAGACAAGATTATTATTGAGCTTCAATTTTCACAAATCGCCAATATCACCAGCTTCAGGCAGAATGGTTTTACGTGTATAGGTTTAAAAAGCTACTCCTTCAAAAAACTTAGTTAAATGCCTTCTACCTGCCTCTGAACATAAAGGTCAATGATTCCCCAGCCTTTTCATTGATACTTTGTCTGGTGATCTACAAACAGTGAGCATTTTTTTTTTCATTTATCCTTTTTTAAGGTGATATTTTTCTTTGCAAAGAAATCTTGCAAAAACATTATCCAGCAACTCTATTATTTGTATATGTTGAAAACTTGAAATGGTAATGCCAAGGCATGCTGATGGGGATCACTCTGTTGTTGCTTTTATTTTAGTCTCTTTATTTGTTTCTTTGTTTTTTAGTCCCACATCGGTTGTGATGGGGAACTTTTTAGTTGTGTGAGCCTATATAAGTCCAAGATTTGTATTGAAATAGGTAGACTATGATTATGATTTGAAACCTATTTGATTTGATATTGGTTCTAATCCCATGGATAGAATTAACGGCGGTGAAGCCAAGATCCGGGTTATGATCGGTGATCATATCTTTTTAAAATTTTATTTATTTTCCCCTTTGTTCTTCCTCAAATTCTGTTCTTTCCCAAATCCCCACCACAAAACCTAAAATTCCTTCCGTCTCACATCAATTTGTGTATCAGAGCTAAATCTTGCTTTTTCCTTCTTTCACAAAAAAAATCTTCCTCTCCCACTCTACAAAACCCTAGCATCCTCTACTCTACATATAGTTCCATTTTGAGTCTAGGATTATCTAGTGCATCTGCTTGATCCTGACTTGCATTTGTAGCCAACATGAGTTATCAGTATAGGACTTGCACTGGAGATGACTATGAGAGTAGTGTTCCATGATTGGTGTGCTAGGAAAGATGAAATAGCATCTAGATTTAAACTAGAAGATTCTAAATTTGATGGTTACTATGATCTTAGTATTTTCAGTGATTGGCCAGCCGGTGTGGAGTGCTACTTTGATTGGTATATGTTTCCTGATGTGGCTAGACTCTTATTTGCTAGAAGAAAATTCATAGAGTCAGCTAATAGTTACTTGACCTCGGTAGAGAGAGATTACGTGAGACGTAGGATTGTCATAGTCTTGCGAAAAAATGAAAGAAAAGCTTAAGGAAAAGTACATTCTCGGATGTTATAGGAACCGTCTCTTAGACTAGTTACACAACCTCAGTCAGGGTGATATATTTGTCCAAGATTACATAGCCAAATTTGAGGATTTAACCATTCGTTGTGATGTAAGAGAGCACCGGTCTCACACTGTAACTAAGTTTGTTTGGAGTTTAAGATTCAAAATAAGGTGTGTTATGATCACTACTGGCTCCTATGATTTAGACACCGTTGAAGAGGCTTTTAATGTTACCTTAAAGATAGACTTGACTCTCACAAGGTTAGTCAATACCAAGGCCCGGTATTCTAAGTGTGAGGGATATGAGCACTATGATTATCAGTGCTCCTCGAAGAGTCGACATGTTAGTATTGTACCAAGTGATGATGTTGATAACTCAAAGGTTGTTGAGGATGTTCACGTTCTTTCTAAGATTACTAGTATAATTAAAGATGTATCAGTTGATTCTGACACATTGATTATTGATGAGGGTCATGCTTCTTATGAGGGTACTAGTGAAGTAATGGATGCAACAATCGATTTTTGTACAACATTAACTGTTGATGTTCATGTTCATGATATTAGTGATTATGTGCCTGAATTAGTAGAGTCTAGTGCCTCTAGTCAGATTTTTAGGTATTAATTTTTCACACTTTTGATAGAGGATGAGATAGATCATGAGAGAGTTGATTCTAGCATCGTTACGTCTAGTGAGTCATCTTAGTCCCCTCGTGCTGATTATGGTTTTATGATCGTCTACCGAATCATCTTCTAGCGAATCATCATAGTTTTTTGCTATGATCCAACAGGTGATTTCTAGTGTTTCTTCTCTTTACTGGTTGTTTGGAGTTTGTGTCTGAGTCCAGTATAGCTCTATTAGCGGGGCTAGATGAGTCTCCTCCTAGGCACCCCAGATATATCCTTTTCCCATCTTTAAGAGTTATGCTAAAGTGGCTACTGCATTGCATTTTTCTTGCACATAATGTTGATATATCTATGTCGATAGCAATTTATAATGAAAACTACTAATTTGTTGCATATCCATATAGTATTTTGTAGGAATTTGCAGTTGATAATAAAGTGATTGTTATGAGTCACCCTGAGAACGTAAGGAAGTTGCACCCTTGGCATACAGGTTTCGATAGGGTTATGAAAAGTAGTGTTTTCATTACTTTCAAATTGGATATCTCATGTGATCATAGTATCAGTTCAGCTTTCATCAGAGATGATTTGCCTTGGCATACTGCATGTGTCATGCTCGAGCTCCTGTTAACTGTAGCTGATCTGTCATGGAGACCACTTCTGCCTCCAACACCGTGGTTCAGACATGATGCATAAGTGTTGATTTTTTGACCACTACTTTGGCCTGATTGAGAATTCGTGATGTTGTTCAGTTTCACCCGGTCGTACTTGCTATTTGTTATTTACCACTGCATTTATCGGAGATGAATGTATTCAAGCCGGGGAGATTTGATGGGGATCACTCAGCTATTGCTTTTATTTTTATCTCTTTATTTGTTTCTTTGTTTTTAGTCCCACCATCGGTTGTGATGGGGAACTTCTAGTTGTGTGAACCTATATAAGGCCAATATTTGTATCGAAATAGGTAGACTATGATTATAAATAATTTCAAAGCTATTTGCTTTGGTATTGGTTCTAATCCCATGCATTGAATCAACGGCAGTGAAGTCAAGATCCGGGTTGTGATACGTGATTATATCTTTTTTAAATTTTATTTAATTTCCCCCTTTGTTCTTCCTCAAATCATGTTCTTCCCCAATTCACCAAATCCCCACCACAAATCCTAAAATTCCTTCCATCCCACATCACATATTTACCTAATTAATCTAATATGTAGATGTGTACTTTTTATGGGCTTTCCAATCAAAAAATTAGACCACTTCCTAGAGCACTACGCTTCAAAGAATAAGATTGCATGTATATAGTTTCATCAGCAATAATATGCTAATTAAATTTCTGGCTTTTCAGCTTAAATAGAAGGTGAATTGCACCTTTTAGAAGGGTGAAACAAGGTGAAATTACAACAAGTAATACTCGATGTTCAGATTTTTTTTTGGAAAATTTAAACATTAGACTATAGGTCTAAATAGAGTCTGTTGAGCTGGACATGGCTGGGATGAGAGTGATAAGTTTGGATTAACATATGTCATTCGTTAAGATTTCTTACTCTTGCAGTGACCTTGCGCGTACAGATAGGGAGGGGAAAGCGAGGGAGGGAATTATTCATTTATTAAGATAGCTATACTCGTATTACTGGAAGCCTAATAAACCTAACTTACTATAAAAGAAAATGAAAAGAAATACATTTAGATTTCTAATCCCATCACAGCCCATATTACATATATTTATTAAGATCTCTAATAGTCGGAATGACCTACATATATAACTACATTACTTGACTTGTAACTTCTAAGATGCCTAACTTACTATTAAATAAAGCAAAACCAAAGATGTTTAGATCTTTAATCACATCCCGACCCTTCTTATGGTTCACAGTCGCGGTCTCGGCCGCCGACTCGACGGGCACTGAGACGGATCGGTCTCGGTGACTCGGATCGGTATCGGACGATACCAAAAAACGCTACATAGAAAGGTAAAAAAATTCTGAAAAAATCACGACAAATCTTAAAAAAAATGTAGATATCCACATTTATGTATTACATGTTCAAAATATATCACGTAGCACACTAAATATAAAGCGCGTCGTCGGTAGAAGCATATCAAAATACATGCACAATATAGTAAATTGTACAAACTACATTCATAAATACATGCTAATGTAGTTATTTTCACATTGAATTGTGATAAGGTATAAAATCATCATCATAATGCCGAGTCGACCGAGTCAACTCCGATTCTCGGCCAAATCGGTCTCCTCTGAGTTGAGTCGACCGACTCATGACTCGGACTCGTCTCGGAGCGGGCCGAGACGGATACGACTCGGCCGACTCATCTCCGACTCGGCCGAGTCTTTGAACCGTGACCCTTCCTTGTCATGATAACTTGACCATATTACAGATCCATTTCTAAAAATGACAGAAAGTTTAGAGATTAGTCACCCCAACAAGTTCTTTTCAGAGCAGAATAAGAAATCAATATTACAAAACAACTTGTCCATATCTTGCTACGTGTCTTATCTCTCCTTGATTTTTTTTTCTCAATACACAAATACTTCTCAGAAGACTTGAATTATCCTTTTTTTGCCTGCTTATGCTTGTTAAGTGTTGCTTGTAGTACTATTAGATCATTGCAAATATTCTTTATTTTGACCTTATTCCCAATGCTGAAAATACTCCTCTCCTGTGAGACTCTAGATTATTAGCTTGATTCTAGTTATTTGATTGTGAAATGTTTTTATTCTTCTCGAACATGTAGCAAGTGGTTTGGTGTGGAAATAGCTTTGGTGTATAATTTTTATTGAGTGGCTCATGGATTTCCTTGTTCTTTTTCAGGACTTGGTGTTTGATCTAGCCCTCTCTGCTTTGCTGGGAGATGACATCCATAATTTTGGGAAGTTGCTAGCCCATCCAATTGTAAGTTGCCTCAAAGAGATTAAACATTTTACACATGATAATGTGCTTCCAATCTTTCATCAGAATATCTTAGGGATAATATGTTAAATCCAGACTTCAAAACGCTGGAGTTTCCATTATTACTGATGATTGCCAAAGAAGAAACCAGAAAACTGACACCAAATAATTGCTAGATGCATTGTGGCTCATTTGTTAGATGTATTACCATTGTCTTCTGTAAAACCTCTTTAAATATGTACTGTAGAGAGAAATGTCTAGAACCTTAGTCATGAAAATGGTGACAACCATTAAGCTCTATATGCCAATCTCCTCCTGTGCTGATTGCGCTGACCTTGAAATGGTGGATTATTGACAAAGAGCCCATCTTAAGGCTTGCTCCGCTATTCTTTACAAGAAACACCTGTAAGACCCATATTACTAGAGTTATCTGTTTCACTACATGATGTTAACTTCCTTGATATTGGAATATTCTTGTGTGAGAAATGTTGGTTGAACTTCCAGTCTGACCTTAAAACTTGCTTACACTGTCTATGCCCCTCCAGAATCTAAGGAGTACTCTGAGATCACCAGCAAAAATGAATTTTTATAGCGAATGGAGGAAAGAGGGCAGTTACTTCTTTTACAGCCTGGAGAAGCTGTAAAATAAGCAACTGTTCTGGTATCGTTGCTCCAGTGGCACAGTGTGGTCTATTGCCTTGTAGAACAAGAGCATGGCCTCACTCGAGCAAAACAATTGTTTAGCAAGGAGCTTGGAAGAAAATGCCTTAAACTACTTGTGCCCTCATTTTCTTTTTTTGGTCTGTCTCCTCCATGGTAGGGCTAGTCTGGTAGTTTATTGGTTTAGTCGGTTGTCAGCTTGGGTTTTATATGGAGAGAGTCAACTTGAACGTTCATTAGTTTTCTGTTGGAGCATTACAGTACATCATCTTAACACTTTTCATCTTTCTTTTCAATATTCGAAACAAATTCCATCTTTTCTAGCTAATTTTTTTGGTGTTGTATAATGATGTACAGATATACAGTCTTCTTGGAACCGAAGCAGAGTGGATTTATCACATGCTTCAGGCATTTAACACTGGAAATTTGTCACACTATCATGAACTCTGTCATGTTCATAATGATGCTCTGAGTGCACAGCCTGCATTGGTTGCAAACAAGAAGAAACTGCTTGAATAAATAAGCATTCTCTGTCTGATGGGAATCATATTTAGGTAAGATGAAGGTGGTAATACTTACTGCATCAACAAATCCATATAGGATGGATGGACTTTTTGTTTTTGCTTGATTTCATTATTCTTGCATCTCTGACTGCATTAGTATTGATGTAAGATTTCACCTTCTTCCCTTGCAGCGGCCCTCTGAAGATCACACGATTCCATTATCTATCATTGCTGATCAAACTAAACTTTCCATAGAAGATGTAGAATATCTTCTGATGAAGAGTCTATCTGTAAGTTTACTTGATTCTAGTCATTTTCTTGCATTAGGTAGTTGGTAGTTTTATATTTCTGTTGCAGTGAATGGTGTAGCACTTCCTAATTTGTTTTCTGCTTATGTGAATTTGAACGTAACATGACAACTTCTAACTTCTAAGATCTCTTTGATGTTTTTATTTAGAATAGATTAGCCCTGTTCTTGCATATTAAATTTTACAGAACTTTTTGCTCGTTCCTTGTTCGTGAGAAATTAAATTAAAAACCGCAAGTGCACAACGTACGGTGAGGTACGGGTCGATCCACAGGAAAAATATGTGCTTTTGTGACCTAAAAATTATCCAAGCGAATTAAGAAATAAAGTCGGAAGATGGCTAATTATCACTTCTTTTAAGAAAATATTAATAAGAAAATAATCTAGAGACAAGAATCAACTAAGCATGAAAAGCTAAGTAGCTAGTTCACTCCCTCCCAAATATCATGATTTATTCTACCTCCAAGTGTTAACAAATCGAAAGGTAAGACATGCAAACACCAAGATCTTAACTTTCTATTTAGTTAAAAAATCATAGATTATATGTGATCATTATGACTATCAATTCATTAGCTATGTAAGTAAGCAAGATATTGATTTTTAATAGATAATTAAGTTAAACTGAACAATAATTTCAACAACTCTAAATCATTTTCTCTAAGCATAAATTAGAGCGATACTACTCACTTTTAATTTAACAAGCCTCTTGAATGATTTAATGATTATTTAGATGTTTAATCTAACAAAATCATAGCGATGTGAACAACATGAGAGATGAGTAACTAACTACTTGAGCATTCTTTAACTTAGTTTCATCCTACCCTAGATATTAGAATTAGTCACACATGATGCTTAAAAAAAATAAAGAAGAAAACATCATAAAAAAGGAAAAACTTTGTTGGTACTTAACTCTATTACAAATAATTTCCAAGCTTTTTGGTTGCAGCAATAAGTTTTCACCGGGCTTTTGAAGGATACAAGTGATACCATTAGTTTAAGCCTCCCTCTTCTAATTATACTCAGAGTTTGTTACAATTGTTTGTTAAGATCTCAATTATATCTTCTATAGTTACAATAACTTGATTGTTATGTATATCTTGAAGTTACAACTGCTTGATTCTCAAGATCTTAATTACAAATTCTATAGTTACAACTGCATGATTGTGAGAATCTTAATTACATTTTTTGTAATTACAACTAGTTGATTAGACCAAAACAACATTTCAAACTCACTTTAAATAAAATGTGGATTGATTGAAGATGAATTCTCTACTATTCAAATCTGAAATAGAGAGATCTAACTTTATTCATTCATTGTTGGGCCTTCTTCCTTGAAGTGGGCTTCCATGTGGCTTGACCACTCTGAGTTCAAACTTGACTTTTTTATTGCATTAAACTATATTCTCTTTTGGAATATTGCATTTAGACGTGTCTTCTGCAAAATTAACTAAAAATACTCGAATAACATTATTTTAGATACAAAATTAATAAATATGGGTAGATAAAAGAGTGAAATTTGTGCTCAACATTCCTTGTTTGTTGTCATGCAGTAAATGGTTATCTATTCCATTCTTTGCACTTTTCTAAGTAACTTTGGGGATGACCTGTCGTTAGATATGGCTAACCACTAAGATCTCAATTCCTGCCGCATGCTACACTTTGGAGAATTACCAGTGCGTATTTTAATTCTTGGGTGTTCTAAATATCCCCATTTTATCATTTGATAGATCTCTCTTTCTTTTCTTTTTTGTTCTTTTTTAGCTTCTAACTTCTAACACATGATATGACCATCATGATTTTTTTTTTAACCCCAATAAAAACTATGACCTTTTTGACCAATACAATCTCCTTCATGACTGGTCATCAACCTGTTCAAACCCTCTCGGAGAACAAGCTTACCACTACTCGCAAAGTTGTATCTAGCTTGGGCCTGTTTGGTTAAGGATGGAAGTGAAGAAGTGAGGAAGTGATAATAGTTCCATTTGGAATTCTAGTAATTGATTAGTAAGTTTTTCGGTGTTTGGATGTTGTTGGGAAGTGTTGTTTGAAAAATGTTATGTCTTTTTCGGTGTTTGGATGATAATGTGAAAGTGAAAGAGAAAAAATTGACCACAAAGTTGACCGCAAAATAATATTAAAATAATAATTATTAAGAAAAATAAAAAATGGAATGTAATTAGAATGCAAGTGAAATTTACATGAGCAAAAAATTAACTGTTTTGTGCTACAACTTATTACAAATGAGATTTACATGACCACAAAATTAATTGTAACATTCTGAAAGTGAGAAAATGGTTGTGTAAAATAGAAAAGAGAAAAGGAAAAGAACTTTTTTCAATTTTCTTTTCCGGTGTTTGGATGAACAACGGTAATGAGAAAAGACACTTCCTACTTCCTCACTTCCACCCAATTCCTTGAATCCAAACAGCCCTGGCGAGTTCCCTTGTGCTCATCTAGGAAGTAGGAAATGGGAATCATCGACTCATGTAGGTTCAACTTCAGGTTGATTACTTGTCTCAGCAATTTTGTCTTTGATGTGCGTCATAGCGCCAAACATATTTTACAGGAAGAATACGGATAATGGATCTTTTCTTCAATTTTGATACTTGACTAGTTTATGTTTTACCTACTATTGTTCAACTCATCATGCTAATGACGCGATACTTCTCTCCAGGTTCATCTTATTGAAGGCATGATAGATCAGGTCGAGGGAACTGTACATGTCTCATGGGTACAACCTAGGGTTTTGGGGATACCCCAAGTCGAGTCCCTTCGTGATCGTCTGGACAACTGGATGGGATAGTTGCATACAACTCTCCTGTCAGTTGAAGCGGAGACGTCAGATCTTGTAGCGTTATGAAGCATTCTTTTGTGAAGAATGTTCTTTTATCAAGAAGACTATATTTATGCCCCATGTCTTAAATATCGGCCGAGTTGGCCGAGATATCATCTTAGATCTCCTTTTTTGCCGATACGATATTGAAGAATCATTCGCTATATCATCTGATATCGGCCGATAAATCGCCTGATATTGGTCGATAAATCGCCCTATATTTCGCTCGATATGAAATAACTTATTTATTGCACGACTGCGTGTAAATGTACATTATTTTTTACTGTATTTGGAAGCATATTACATCATTTTTATTAGGTAGATGATATCTATGACTGTAAACCAACTTTTAGTTATCAATATTTCATTATATATAGTGTCTGGATATGAACGTCCGATATGCGCGCGTATTCCCGATATCCGATATCCGATATGAAAAACTCTCAGCCGATACGATCTCGATATCCGATATTTAGAACCTTGATCATGCCACTCCAACTCAGATCCATTATATTTCCGAGCCCTCTCCCACCTGAACAAAGTTTCTGGTCAAGGGAGGCCACAACTTGAGGCATGTCAAAGTTTTCTGTTTTGAAAGCGCAGGCTTAGTGATACGGGCAACGACTTGCAGCTGCTTAGTTTTAATGATTGATGACCTTGCAAAACCAAGGTCAATATGTGACCTAATGCAAATTGAATGTTCTTCACATGTACAGCTATTCAATTTATTTTTTTTTAGTAGAGAAGTGTGAGTACTGTGGAGTTAGAATTCATATAAATGCAATATTTTTCAACCATTCAGGCACAGATCAAGTTTATTCTGGATTTCGTTAATGCGGTTACTGTGGAGCTAGAAATTGAGTGTTGATATTGCATTGTGAGATGTATGTGATTGCGCGCATAATATGGTTATCTGTTTGCTTCTGAATGTAGAATCTACAGCATTAATCCTACCAGTTGAGCCGATCCATGCAATTCCAGTTCATTTGAACTGGTTATCTGCTATCAATTTGTTTTTTGCCGAAGATGAAGCAGTTTTTCATATGAACCTCTAGCTCTCTGTCCAAATTTTAGTCTAAAGAGTCGTTAGAAGTAAGCTTCTCAAAATGATAGATTTGTAAATTTGCATGTCAAAATCACGAAAATAATATATGCGTTCGGCAACCGAAATCTGCAAATGGTAATGGATGGGAAACCAATATTTGTTTTGTTCTTCTGGACAAAATGTGCCCAAAGATCACAATGCTATATATTACACATTACAAGCACGCATTGATAAACACCCAATTCTCACAAATTGCAATCACTGGATAAAATCTGATAAAACCAATGAACATATTATTATCAAAAAAAAAAAAAAAAAAAAAAAAAAAAAAACAGATGATTCATCAAGAAGGGTGGACGATCACTCCTGCCTGACGAATGGAGACGAGCTCAGATCTGTTGTGCTGTAGAAAGAGTCCTCCACGTGGTATGTATCGTCTTTCTCTTCATCCCATTTGAGCACCTCCCTAATGTACTTGAAAGCCTCATCGACTGTAGGCCGGTCCCTAGCTCGTGCTGGCCAAACAAAGAGCTTCCCGTTGGTGAGGGAGATGTAAAGATCCTTGAACTTCATCGCCACATAATAGTAGGCCTGGTGGGCCAGGGACTGGTTGTTTTGGTGGGTCCTCATGGGGCAGAAGTCGTTGAACCATTCACAGGACGATAGAGGTGATCGGTTAATCTTCTCCTCGAAGAGGTCATATTTATTGAGCACTAGCACAAACCGGATATCTCGAAAGCAGGGGTGCCTGATAGAAATTAATTTCAGAAGGGGGAAAAAAAGAGTTTATCAGTGTTTTGTGATAGGGATGAGAATGGGCATGTCCAATGTAGGAAGAATATGAGAATTCTCATCCCTAGCTGAAATAGATCCATCCCGATTTTGGCTTGACAAAAGCTCAGAATAGGAACTACAGTTCATCTTTATCATGAATTACAAACAGCACAGAAGTAAACCATCTATATTTAAAAGAATGTTGTGGGTTCGCTTAGTACTTTTCACAGAAGAAAACCATTATATTTAAAAAATACTTTTTGGCATTGGTGAGTGTTTTTTGTGACCTAGGAGGTAGTCACAGCAGGGACGTGACATGAAGATAACAAATAAAATAAAATATGACTGTCAGAAAAGTAAAGTGGCACCTGATTGTGGTCTCAAAGAGCTCCTTGCTCTGCATCATCTTGTTCTGAAGAGGGCTGTTATTGCCATTCACTGGGACTCCGTACTGATCATAGTCACTTAGAGATACACAGAATATCACTACACGAACATCCTCGAACATTTCGACCCATTTGCACCCTTCATTCATTCCCTTGGCACTTACCCTGATCAGTTGATATCTGGTGGAAAAGGATGAGGCAGAGTTAGGGTGAGGCAGCGGGAGGTGGGTCACACAGTTTGTTTTAGTTCAAATAATTGTCTGTCTTTCTGCCTAGAAGCTTGAAACCATTGCAGTGAATATTCAAGATGCTAAAGCAAATCAATGACCAATTTCCCACTGCAAGTGGACCCAAAAGAATTCTAAAGAAAAGTGATTGAACCTGGTAAGAGGCTGGGAGTGAGCATCAGGATTGTCAATATAGGGTTCTGACATTGGGCTGCGATCATCGAGTGAGAACTCAATGAAAGCCAATCCATTACCTTGAGTTACTCCTTCAGCATACAATATATCTTTCTCAGAAGGTTCATACTCATTGCTTGATATTTCAATTGCCTGCAAATACCCCAGAAAAATATAATTAAAGTTTGTGATCAGTTAAATTGCGATAGACTCTCCCCACTGCGCGCACGCTTGTGTGTGTTCTGTTGTGATATGGATATCAACAAAGATATCACATGCTTAATACTTGTAATATTTCCTAGGCCCCTTCTGCTTCCTTGCTCGTTGTCCACTGCAGATTTCTGTCAATTCACAGATTAAAGAGATGGGCCCTTTCAAGAAAGCAGCCTTTAAAACTCCCACGTGAAAATGAAGGCAAATTAGTAAGAGTGTCAAGATATAATTGCTTCTGCATCTAAGCATCGAAATGACACATATAGGAAAGGGTCTATTAGGAATAGCAAATAGCGGTGGTAGAATTTATTTTATATAAGCCAGAAGAATTTCCAATTACCACCCAACAAACAAGGATAACCACCTCATTCTCCACCCACAGATCTAGCACTTCCATGTTCAGGTTAACTGGCATGGACACAGTGACAATGTCACGCCTTGGAGGTTATTTTAAGCACTATTGACATAATACTCGTATATCAATGTGCAACATATCCAATATAAGGTGATTCTATGAACTCGAAAGAACCTGGTCGTATGCTTTCAAATTCCCTAACTATCGCCCCATGTTTTCTATGAAAAACATGGTTCACTAAAAGACAAAAGAAATATCAGTATACAAGAGTATAAAAAGGAAGCAAGGAGTTGATTTGCCTGCATTGGAATGATACAGGTATTCTAAAAGTTGAAAACTTGGAGGGTAGCAAAGTTATACCCGACTTAAGAAGTAATCAGCAACATCCGGAAGAAAATGAAGCTCACTTTTTCTCTTGTACGTCTCCTGTATGGCAGGATCTTTCCACATCTCATCAACCAAAGGAGCATATTCACGTGTTGCAGCAGGGAAAAAAGCATCCAAATCTCCCATTGCTATGATGTCTAAAAGCCAGTCAGAAAACTGCTTCAACCTTCCATTTATAGAGTAAACACATTGACTTGACACATTGGTATCGGCACCATCTTCACCTGAAACTACTAGAATATCAATTATTACAGCAAGTTTCATTGATTCAAGAGCAGTAAAATCACTTCATTGTCTAAGAGTGACACAAGTACCCAAGTAAAAATAAGACGAAGAACTTCCAAATGCTATAAAAAATTGTACATATTAGCCAAGGAAACTTGGCACAGGAAAGGTTCCTAGTTGCTACCATGGAAATTAAAAGGCCAGTTGGAAGAGGAAGTGACAGAAGCTAATGGACAAGTAATTTAAGTTCAACAATCAGTAAGTGGTTTTACAACATTGCCATGCCTGAACTTGGAAAGGTTATAGGGAAGAGACGACTTTTAGGCTCAATACACATTACACATAATTACTACCTCGTGCAATGGAAAGAAAAGCATTTAAGTTTACTTTCTCTTTTTTAAAGAGAGTTTCTGTACATATTAAGCTTATAAACTCGAGTTGCATGTGAATGTAATTTGAATATTATTGTTAGAAACACCAAAGAATCTATAAAGGTGGGTCAATGGTGAATCAGAAATAGAAATATAAGCAAATTAAGATCTTGGTCCTGAGCACATCCATATAAGATATAACTTTAAAGCAATTTATTATAAAATACTATAATTCTTTTCAGTATCATTTAGATAGAATACTGGGAAGCATGATTATAATGGCTTATCATCCCTTCGACAACGCCATAATTTTTTCCCCTTTGCTAAACTGACATAATCATAATATATGTCAATAATCATGTGCTTTTTTCTTTTTGCTTAATCTGTGAAATTTAATAACATTAAGAAAAGAAGCAATATGATATACTCAAATCAATTACTAGTTCTAGAGAGCTACAAACCAAAAGGACAGGAATTACCTTCAGTTGGCGGATGGTCAACTGTACCTACTGCTTGCGACCTAGACAAAGCTTCTTCCTCAAAGCGCTCCCGTCCCTCAAGCAAAATACTAAGATACTTGTACATATTACTTTGGATCATTAATTTAATATTGTCTAGTTCTTCTTGGGTGAACTTATTCCCATACAAAAACTTGGCCTGTTCAAAATAATGAAACTATTAAACAAGGATGCATGCATAAAAAATATAAAAACAGCATATTATCCATAGAAAAGGGCAAGGATATGGATGCAGTAACAACCATGGCAGTCTCATATCACACACGACATAACAAAACTTAGAAAGCAACAATTTAAAAGTAGTCCATGATCAGTTACATTTTGTCTACTAAAAGCTGGAATCTATCATTCATATTTTATATCCATAGTGAATATACATCCTACAAATAGATAATACAGTATAATTAACTCAGACAAGTATGTATAATCAAGTATGTAAAATTCAATTTATCTGTTATCAGAAGCCAGGTAAACAATCATGTCAGAAATTACATTATCTCACCTGCTTAAAGATAGTGCTTGTTCCAGATCCTAGTGGGCCAATTAGTAATAGCTTTTGGATTCTTTTAGGCTCGAAGTAGTTAGGGACAGTTCTGGCAGTATATGGAGCCTCATCCCTTGGTCCATGTGACGTTGCCTGAGGCACCGGCAGTGACAAGAGTGTACATGCCAATCGTGTCAACGTCTGCCTAGCAAAGAACATAAGCAAAAATGCTATAAGCAGCATAGTTCCAACTATCTCCCACTAAAGAAAGAACCAATATACGCATGCATGAAAAAACAGAACAGCAGCTATATACCGACGCCCAGATTTTCCCTTTAATATTATTCTGCCCTTCCTCTTCATAGCGTCCATCATCATACACCCAGAAGTGCGTATCACGGGGGCATTGCACTCCCGCAAGCTGCATGTCACGTAGTTACAAAGTCAAAAGGAGCAAAATTTGTAACAGAGATGCAGTTTAGGGTATTCTATGAAAGTATGCAATGTGTTACCACGAGTAACATGCCATGCAAAAATTGATTAACTGAATAAAATAAAACATCTGCATAGACTTGGCTCCTTTGGAAAAAATTTGGAAACAAATCTTATTCAATTTCAATGGTAGGAAACCAACTTGAGGATCCACTCACATCCAAGTTAATCTACATCACATTTAGAATGCCTAAAAAACAAAAACAATTCTTAAGTTATTTTGCCTATGCATCACGTACGCACAAAATTAACAACCGAAAATGGCAAGCTGTTTATTTTAACAAACTAGAATGTTTGAGATATAACAAAAATTAGTGTATGAGGGTTTTCAAGTGTCTATATCATGATCAAACATTTGGATCAAGGCCGTCCGTTTTCTGTTATTTGAGTTGAAGATAGGCTAGAAAACACATATTCACTTGGTTTTTAGTTTTTAAGAAATCTACAAGAGGTAGAGCTGGATCAACCTTAATGGAGTGAGGATTTTCCATTTAAAGTATCTTTGAATTTGAACAGGAAGCACTTCACTCACCAAATCCTTCCGAAGTTAGCAGTCTCTCTCCTACATTCACTTCAGAAGAAGCAAAGTCTATATCCAGCAGTCATTGCTTTTTTATCAATGACCTGAATCGGTCGTAATGGTTCTAGAAAACATTTCTCAAACTGAAGCAACCCAAGGGAATTCATCCGTTCAAAGAAATTCCATCTCAAGATAAAATGCAAAAAGGAAAGGGAAAATTTTGGCAAAAGTAAAGGGAAAAGCTTGAAAAGTAGAATGGAATCAGACCTTAGAACCTCCGAATTCTCTGATCTCTTTTCCAGTCTCCACTTTTTCTGAGTTTTGAGGTAATGTAGCATAGACACATAATGTGGTATCTAAACACTTGTCACTGAACTCAAATGTGAGCCTCCTTACTCTCTGATAAAGTTGTATCAGAGATTGGAAGAGAAAGAGTTAAGGTCTAGGCTTCATACTCTGATCTATATATAATAATCAATACATAATACATCTAGTCTCACAGGCAATGTGGGACTAGATCAATATAACCAATACATAGTGTCTCTCAACACTCCCCCTCAAGCTAGAGAATATATATCAACATGTCAAGTTTGTCACAAATAAAATCTACCCTTGTTCTACCAAGTGATTTGATAAGAAACTCTGCTAACTGGTGTCCTGATGAAACATGTTTTTGCCACAATAATCTTTTCCTCAAGCTTCTTACGAACTATATGACAATCAACCTTAATGTGTTTGGTTCTCTCATAAAACACTGCATTTTTAGCAATGTGTATGCTGCCTTATTGTTATCATATAGTCTCATGAGACACTCTGAGGGAAAACCAATCTTTGTCAATAAAGCTCTCATCCAGATTAGCTCAAATGTCACATTTGCCATCACCATTTACTCTGACTCTACACTGAACCGAGAGACCACACTCTGCTTCTTATTTTTTTCATGACACAAAATTTCCTTCAAGAAAGACGCAACATCCTATAGCCGACCTCCTATCAAAGGGACACCCTGCCCAATCTGCATCTGAGAAGTATGCTACTCGGGTGTGTCCATGATTTGAATAGAGAAGCTCTCTTCCTGGAGCTTTCTTCAAATACTTCAAAATCCTCATTACCGCCTTCAAGTGGGTAGTCCTCGGTGCTAATAAAAACTAACTCACTATGTTGACTATGCATATGATGTCAGGTCTGATCACCATCAGGTAGTTCAATTTTTCCACCAATCTTTTGTACCTTCCAATATCCTCATGAAGCTCCTTCTGATCTGATAGCAGCTTCGTGTTCACATCCATCAGAGAATCAATACTCCTGCATCCTAGCATCCCAACCTCTGAAAGAAAGTCGAATATGTACTTTCCTGTGACAAAAGAATGTCCTTCTTGGACCTGGTCATCTCAATGCTTAAGAAGTACTTCAGGGATTCAAGATCCTTGATCTGAAAATACTTCTGCAAGTACTTCTTCAGGTTGTCAATCCCCTTTGTCTCACTCATGCGATCATAATATCATCCACATACACAATTAGCAAAATCCCCTTCTCATGATGTATCAGTCAAAACACAAAGTGGTCTTTCTCTGCACGACAGAGAACTCTTGAATCACTGATGCAAAGCGCTCAAATCAGATTCTCAGAGAATGTTTTAGACGATAGAGTGACTTCTTCAACCTGCAAACTTTGCACACTCTCAATGAGCAACAAAACCTGGTGGTTGCTTTATGTAAATCTCTTTTTAAATACCATTGAGAAAGGCATTCTTGATGTCCAACTGATGAAGTGGCCAGTGGTATACATTGCTAATGACACAAGGATCCGCACATATGTCATCTTCGCGACTAGGGAGAAGGTATCCACATAATCCAGTCCATAAACCTGTGAGTATCCTTTGGCAACCAATCTCGCCTTTAAGCGAGTCAGAGATTCATCTGGGTTTAACTTGACAATGCAAACCCAGTTGCACCCAACGACTTCTCTAGTGGAAGTGTGACCAACTCCCAAGTCTCATTTTGCTCTAAGACTGTCATCTCCTCCTGCATCGCCTGAATCCAACTTGAAATATACAGAGCTCCTAATACATTCTTAGGAATCATGTATGAGTCCAAAAAAAAAATGAACGAAAAGAAGATGATAAATGAGAATAAGAAATAAAATTGAAAAGAGGATATTGAGTATAAATATATTTGCCTTTACGAAGTGCAATGGGAAGTTCATCAGAAATAGAAGTACCAAGTAATTGAGCAGTGGCAATCTCACTTGACTCTTGTGCAGAACTTGGTACTGAGGCTGACGCTGGCACAGGAGGAGCTTCTTGAGGATTGGAAGGTATAAGAGATTGATGGTAAAACTGAACTACTTGATAGCGATCAAATCGGATATCACATTCACAGTAAGCGTAGTGAGTCAGTTTTGCCAGCATCGAGGGTTGTCAGCACCGAGGGCTACCCACTTGAAAGCAGTAATGAGAATTTTAAGTCACTCAAATACTCTTTAAGAAAAGATTATTGTTCATCTTCATCTGACCCCAAACCCTAACCCATATGCCTCCTCTATCGCACCCGTCGTCCGTCATTGTCCTTCCTCTTCCACCGACCCGCCGCCATCACCGCCTTGTCGCCGCCGCCTCGTCGCCCTTCCCGATCTGGTCCAAATATCACCATCTTCGTCTATATATCAGACCCCACCATCTTCGTCATTGCCTTTGTCTCTGTCGCTATGTCAGTCTTTATCATTGTCTTCTTCATCATCTTCATCGTGTCATCATTGTCTTCATCCTCATCACGTCATCGTCTTTGTCTTCATCATGTCTCAGTTGATGTCTTGTACTCATCCTTGTGTTCTCGTCTTCATCTTTGACTCGTCCTATGCAGTCAGTACTAAAGTGAAACGGATCGTGCCGACAACGCCGACCCGAGCCGACAACGCCAACCTGAGGCAGCCAACTGAGCTGAGTTGGGCTGCAGAACTGAGTTGTAGATGAAGTAAGGTCAGTATTGAAATTTTCTTTAAAGTGTAGTAGAAATTGTCAATTTTCTGAGGATTCATTTTCAAATTCGTTTGTTTTATGATGGCTGACTCTATTGAGAAAAAGATGGGTGAGTCCAGTGGGATGACGACTCAGACGAGGATTTCTGAGATAATTTTTAGGAGGATTATAGACCAAAAATTTGATAGGAATAATTACTTATAGCGAAAGCGAGTAATTGAGATTTATGTGGTTGATCGGGAGAAGACTAGTCATTTGTTGGCGGACCTTCCTACTCTAGTGACAGATGCTTGGACATTAGATGACAACATCCTACTACATCAGATACTGACCAGTGACCACAATGAAGCCTAAGATTCACGACTTGGTTCTTCATTGTATGACTTTGAAGGAGTATGGTGTTTTATGCGAGATCTCTATAGAGAAAGCAGTAACATCAACAAAGCTTATGATGTTATCCAGGAGCTATTTTGAAAAATGCAAAATGACCGGCCCATGAATGATCATTACGGCGAGTTCAATCGCCTAGGAGAGGAGCTTCGGCACATATTTCTTATCACGTCTGATGTGAAGCAGATATAAAACCAGTGGAACTGATTGATGATACTGACCTACTTGGGTACCCTCGACCCAGTTTATTCTTTAGCTAGGCCTCAGGTTATGGGAAGCTCTCTGTGAGGCCTCTACAAGAGATATTACTTTTTGAATACTATGGTTCCTGAGGTGACATCTGACATTAGTATAGCAGCCTCAGATCGATATGCCTTAGCAGTTCAAAGGAGGCAAACCACTAGTGGCCGAGGAGGTCGTGCTGACATAGAGGGATGAGGGGCTACACTAGTGGATGTTTTGGTGGGTGTGGTGGTACTAGGGGCAGACAAGGAGGTCTTCGAGGACAGAGAGATGGCTTTGTGGTGTAATGCTACTACTGCAAAGAGCTGGGCCATACAAAGCACCAGTGTCCCTTCTGAAAGGGAAGCCAGCGAGAGGTACACGTGTCTCTGCCACTCTTCCAGATGATGAGAAGTTGCAACACCAGTTTGAGCAATTCCAAATGTTCTAACAACAGCAGAACACATAGGCTCAGTTTTTCTCTTTTTCTGCCTCTCTCGCTCAAACAGCTACTCATATATTTGTCTTACATCGTCTATGTCTTCATACTTGAATTATAGATTCAGGGTGACTAATCACATGACTGAGAATCGAGGTATTATATCATATTTTACTCCTGCATCATGCTATAGTCTGATCTATGATAAAGTTGTATCAGAGATTGAGAGAGAAAGAATTGAGGTCTAGGTCTCGTACTCTGATCTATATACGATAATCAATACATAGTACATCTAATCTCACAGGCAATGTGGGACTAAACCAATAACAACCGATACATAGTGTCTCTCTGAACACTCTCAAAAAGTCTTTCGACCAACTACTCTCATGCCCTTTTGGCAGAATAAATAACCTTTTGTTTTATTCTTTTAAAATTTGTTTGTTAAGTAGAAAAATCTAACAAGGTTTGTGCATTTGCATGAACAGTTCCCACCACAAAGCATGTAGCTAAACACAAATCTCAGATGGCATAGGCCAGAAGACTGTAACGTATAAGGTTTGCTACAAATGTCAGATAGCTATTTGCAAAAGGCCAGTCATGTTGGGTGATTGACCTGTAATATATTGGTGATTCTAATCACTCTTCTCTCTCTTTATCTTTTTCTACATTAGCATTGGTCTTCAGAGTCCATTTTGCAACTATCAAATTCAAAGTATATGTACAACTGCATATTAATTCTATCCTTGTAATGAAGAACCTATTGCCTTGCTCGCTAAATTAGCAGAAAAATTGTTGTCTAATTCCGTGTGCATCAATATCTTGATAAGAAAATGAATTGATATAGAAGAAATCATGTAAAAACAGTGAGTAAAAGGGAAAATTCATGTAAAAAAGCCCACATAGTTACTGTTGTTTAAAAAGCCAAAATGTGTACCCTTAGCACCCTCAATTCGACTTTTGTGATCTCCCTGCCGTTTATGTACACTTGGGTGTTTCCGTTGCTAGCATTAGAAGAAAGCTTTCCAGTGAAATTTAAGTTTGAGCTGACAATTCTATCTGGTTTCTCTCCCTCCTGCCATATCAAAGAAAATGTTATTAAGAGCATCAGCAAACACCACATCAGCAAGAAAGAAACAACCTCCATGCTCAAAGCCATTAGATACATGCCTTTCCCCATAGACCCGATTCCTTGTCATACCAGTACCTCCCTGGCTTCAACTTCTGCGGTGGCAATGGGCAACTAAGCAATTCTGACATCTCCTCCTGCCTTAAAGGACAGCCATTTACAAAAAGCTGCTCTGGACGCAGCTGATTTGCTGGACATTCCTTCTCAGCTTTCAATATTTGCCTGACCTCCAAGGGGCTGAGCAACCGTGACAAAATCCTTGAGTTCTTCCCCAACCTTGACCTCCTCAACTCATCAATTGGCCGGCCAATACACTGAACACACTTGCGACCTTCTGGCATCGACCCCATCGCTCTCAGCACACAGTAACTACAATACCTCGAATCACAAACCAGGCAAGACTCTTTGCTCTCCCACTTCCTCTTCCCGCACCGGTAGCACACGCTTTTCCGCTTTTCCTTCCTCGATACCCCAACATACTGAGGAGAAGAAGTAGTTCTCTCCATGTAGAGCTCTGAACTTTTAGATTTCTCTACGGTTTCGAAAGTAACCACAGCAACTCTCCTCGGCTCATTTACGGATTGTGTCGGCTGCCTACCTGGAGAACTCTGAGCAGAACCTGACAGAGACTCTGAACGAGAATTATCTGAAAATTCTTCATTTTGCAGAACTGAAACTTCAGACTCCAAGCTTCCCGAGCGTCCGGAGCCTCTGGGGCTCTGAGATCGAGAAGGGGAACATGCAACACCTGCAATGCTAGACACAGGAAGAGGTATCGGATCAACTACAGGCGGCATGCCGCCATTGAAGGATCTCTGAGACTCAGAGACCCGCTCTGCAGTGGGGATTGTCGGGTAATTGAGATTGACGGGCTCGACTCTAGGGAGATCATAGGCCACCGGAGGTCCATCGTACTCAATTGCAATCGAGTAGTCGAGATTGGCCGCGGCTTCCGTAATCGGAGTCCCCGGGGGTAGAATTCTCCTCAGCATATCTTCCCAACTACTCTTTTCTACGGTTTCTGCCATCTCTTTTTCTCCTCTTCCCTCTCTTTTTTCTCCCTTTGTTTTCTAATTAGAACAAGATTCTTCCTTTTTTAGGATCAAATTACCAAACTTGGAACAAATTAACCACAGGGATCATCAAACACACTTCAGATTGCAGGGTTTCAAGCACCAAACTTTGCGGCAACGATATAAAGCAACAAAAAGCACCAAAATTCACACAAAATCACTTCAAAAATAAGTGGGGAAGTGGCGGAAAGATCCAACCTTTACTCGCCCCAACGAAGACACCCCCTCAAAAGCCTGAGAACCGAATCAAAATCGCGTCTTTTCGAGCACCGTCATCGCGAGAAGGGAGAAAGAGAGAGAGAAGCAGCCTTGGGCGAAGAGAGCAGTTGGACTGGGCACAATAGAGAAAAGGTCAAAAGGTCGGTCTTTTAAAGATTTGGTCGTCGTTAGTTTGGTGAGAGTGGGAAAATTTCCCAAGTTCGGGATAGAGATCGCAATTTGGGGAGTCTAAACTCAAAAGAAACCCTAGGGCTAAGGCAAATTGAATTTGATGATTGACAGAGAATTTATTATGGTGGGGACTGAGAGTGAGGTTTTTTTTGGGAGACACGACTGCGCGCCGTGCAACGAGAAAGAAGACGACAATGAACGGAAAAAAAAATAATAAAGGGATCAGGACAAACTTAAGGTGTTTCCCAAGTAGGGATGGCCAACGGGACGAATCGGGTTGATTCGTCTCGTTAGCTAACGAATCCGTTACGAGACGGGTTCTCGTAACGAGTCTAAACGAGACGAATCAAGAATCGGGGTACCCGGATTCGCCGAGATGGGTTAGACCCGTCTCGAATTTTATTATTTTTTTATTTTTAAAATTTTCAAATTTACTCAAATAGGTAATTTTTTAAGCTGTTGAGGGTTTAAAAAAAATAAAAAATAAAAATAGGGGTCTGAAACAAATTTTTCCGTCTCACATATATAATAATATAGGACTTTAAAAAAAAAAAAAAAGAAAGAGGAGGGGTCGGGGAAAATTTTTCCCGACCCGATTCGTCCCGTGATTCGTCACGGGACGAATCAGATTCGTCCCGTTTACACGGGACGGGTCAACCCGTTCTGACCCGCCCCTAAACGGGGCGGGTACGGGTTGACCCGTAATCCGCCCTGTGCGACTCAAACGGGTCGCACAGGGCGGGACGGGGCGGGTCGACGCGGGTCGACCCGCCTCGTTGGCCACCCCTATTCCCAAGTTTTTATTTTTTAACTTGTTTTTTAAATTCTTATAATTATAAATATAAATTATTTGCAAGTTTAAATTATTTTAGCATAATTCATATAATTATGAAATATTTCGCTACCGCCACCTATTTTGTCTTATAATTAGGGGGAAAAAAAATCAAAGTCATAATTTGATTCACTATAATCCTATTCACGTCAGCAAAAGCTAATTTCTCCCACCCATCACTTGTTTATATATTTTATAGTTTTCATTTTATCCTTATTCAGTGCACTTGACGTTGCTCACCTCTCAATCTTGAAGCCAATGCAGAGTAATTCGCGGGTCGACGGAGGGGTTGGAAGAGGGGCGGACCTGGATGCCCGTCTGGTCTCAGCAGCGAAAGATGGTGGATGTCGAGAAGTTTCATTGGAATCCCCTTCGCAGATCCAACAGCAGCTGCCTTGTTGAACTCCTCCATATTGATCGCATAGTTTCGATGGTCTATGTAGGTACCATCGTATTCGCCTTCTTTGTATGGCATTGTCCTGTTGCAAACCCCTCCATTGAACCACTCCCCATACTCGAAGTGGTTTGGTGACCATGTCCTGAAACCTACGACAGGCTTGTGATCAGACGCGGTGATGAAGTTAAAAGCCATCTGCAACATGGCAAGCATGGCAGCCAATAACAGTGTCGTTTTCTTGAAGGATCATGGACAGTCCAAACCACGACCCAGCAGCCACTACTACATGGTCGTGCCTATGATATTCATTCGTCCATTTGGTTTCAAGCGCGTCTAGATAAAGATTGACCTTCACCTTCGTCAGAAAGTCGGCTTTGAGCAGGAACGGAGCCCAGTAGGTTGTGCCAGAGTGAAGTTGTGTGAGCCAAAGTACCATGTCCAGGATTTATACACCTTGTCATGGTAGATATCAACAGGTTTCTCGACCTGAGATAAAATCATGTATGTACATATTATCACATCTGTTTTCAAAACAGGAACTATAGCGTCTATATTATGCACCTGAGATAGAATGCAAAGCAGCGGCTGCATCTGGTTTCGCAGAAGAGAGTCTCCGACCATAGCCCAAGACTTGTCGCGCATAGAATTCAGGAATTTCTTCGGATTGAAGGGAGGTAGGCTGCAATTGTGTGGCTTCCACCTCCAGAAGAGGTACCCAGTGTCCAGTCGCCCGTTATTCATGCAGTTTTGGCGTTCGTCCATGAAGTTGCAGCTTGTGTTGGTGTAAGTAGGTGGTGAAGGATTCCGAATCTACTCCCCGCGAAAAAGATCACATTGCCCTGCTTCTCTCTCAATCATGTTTTTCAGGCAGTTTCTGTTACTATTGTGTGTTGTCACAATATACTATGTTCATACCTTTCTGAGAGATCTCTGCACTCACGATAGCAGGAAAGGAGCAAGTAACAGACACCAGAAGGCCAACCAGAAGCTTGAGCAGCATGTACTTCTCCTCCAACTTCACCTTGTTCACCATATCTCCGAGTCTATTAGACAACAAGATGAATGCACAAATTCGAGGGGGAGAGAGACCGGTATATTAAAAGGAACAAGAGACGGACATGTCAAATTATGCACAAGAGAATCCGATGAATCCAATCATTTGGAGCAATTCAAGTTCCACAATAAACAGTGACAAGAACCGAGTGGCTGTGTGTAGCAGTTTGTCGCGCTTGTCTTGTTAATTGTATATGGTACCAGCTCACTAGTAGTCATTTGTACAGATATGAATCCAATTCGTATGTCTGCATTATTGACACTCAATGAGAGCAAGCATATGGATGCCTGATAATTACACTAGTCACAATGAAAGTTGCATGTAATGTACTGACTTGTTGAATCAGTGACCAAGTTCCCTTTGGCATGATCATCATCTTGTTTTTCTGTTTTATTTTATTTATTTTTTTCTTAACCCTGTTTTCCTTTTGAAAAAAAAAAAAAGACCCCTGTTTTCTCTGTGACACTGGTAATACATCTAGATATTTTTTGCATGCTGAGTGGATGGATGGCATAATTCATGCATTATATATGTTCCATGCCATTTGAATGGTTTGTGTTATTTACAAATCATTCTCTGCTGGACGCCTCACTTCACACTTCAATCCAGTTCGAGTAGATTATGAGTAATATATTGAGCTATAACGCTAATTCATTAGAATACAATGTAGTACATGAGAAATTGGAGGAAACTAACGAAAAATATGACGAGGATTGCACCCAAACATGTAATGTGTTTGTCGAAGCTAAAACCTAGCTTATAATTAAGTTTTATTTGTTAATCTCATGTGAAGGTGGCCCACTTAACCTTGGTTATTTGCATTGGATTCCTATTAAAGTTAACTGATATTAAAGATGCCCATATTAAAGTCACATTTATATAGTTTATTTGGTCACTTGAAATATAAAGGGGCCATGATGGAAAGGCTTTATTTCAAGGGGTCTAATTGCAAATGTGCGACCCACTTTTCTCCTCCTGTAAAGAAATCAAAACATACGCTCATTTTATCGTGAGAATCTCCATCAGAAAAAAAAAGAGAGTTTTGAGAAAGGAAAAGGAGCAGAGAAAAGAGGATCCATTGCAATTAGGGTTTGCAGATTCAAGAGCAAGGAATCAAGGTCTTCTCCAACCTTCATCCAATCTTCACCAATGGCTTCAGGTATGGTGATTTACAGTATTGCATATTTAGGGTTTTTATCTATTTCTTGAGATGCTTTATTGATTCTTAATCCATGGTTTCAATTTAATCCGCATTATAGATGTATAATATTTCCAACATTTGGTATCAGAGCCATGATTAAAGAATCAATACATCTTGGATTTAGGAATTATGAAAAGTTAGGGTTTTTGATTAACGATTCAATTTTTGATCATTTTAATTGTACAATTTGTAGAGGATTTAATAGCCCTAATATCATGTTCATATTCCTCTAATTATGCAATTAATAGGGATCAAAATTTAGGATTTTAGAAACCCTAATTTTTCCTAATTTTCCCGATTTTTCCCTAAAATTTTGGAATCGGGTGATAATCTGGAACTGCTCTTCGGTAACTGTTTCGTGGAGTATTAGTCGACTATAGTTATGGATTAGTCGACTAATAGTCCATCCAGAAAGTTATCCGACTCTCTGTTGGATTCAGGAGTCGACTTATAACTTTTGATTAGTCGACTAGTAAAGTGTATAGTCGACTAACCATTTTGTCAAGTCGACTAATTTTCAACCGAAAGTTTGTCTTCCCACAGGAGTCGACTAATTAAATGTCAAGTCGACTTATAAAGTTTATAGTCGACTAATAATTTGGGTATAGTCGACTAATTTCCTTTTGTTGTAGTCGACTAGACCTAATCTGTAGTCGACTTGTCTTGACCCAAGTCGACTAGTCCTTTCTTGTAGTCGACTAATACTTGTTTAAATCAATCATTAAAGTACGTTACACATTTAAGTTATTGTGTTAATATAGATTGATGCTTGGTCAAGTAATGTATTGAGATATTATGGCTTTACTCAAATGAAAGAATTAGAGAATATTATTGGTTAGTTTTGTATTCATAAGGCTTATTGATTTAGTAGTTGCCAAAGTGACCTAGGTTAGTAAATCTTATGAATATATAACTACATAAAAGATTTGTCAATGTAAGTGACATTAAAGACAATAATATTCTCGATGACGGTTCTAATTAGGAGATTGGGACTGGCCCAAAGGAAAGTCTCTTTCAAATAATTATGAACCGGATAGGGTAGTATAATTTATGTAACTTAGTGGTGTGGAATTGGATACCCAAAGGTAACATGACTTACTAACTAAGTGACATAAATTATATTAGACCTACATAGGTGATAAAAGTTCTCACCTAAAGAGTGAACACTAGATATGCTTAGGTTTCGCCCAAAGGAGAAATCAAAGTGATATCAATAGTTCATCTTAATTAAATTTAAAACTTGTATTGATTCGAGGCATTAATGTGAGCTTGTCCTATTATGTTTCAGTGAACGTCCCTACTTCCCTCCACACTCATGCCACTAGCATTCCAGCCTTGGACGGTACAAACTTCTCAGAATGGTTTGAACATGTACAGTTTACACTGGGTGTCCTAGACCTAGACATGGCCTTAATAGTTGACAAACCTGATGAAGTAACTGCTGAGAGTACAGCAGAACAGGTCAGCCATGCCAAAGCTTGGGAAAGGTCTAATAGGCTCAGTCTTATGTTCATAAAGATGACCATAGCTAATAACATCAAGACTTCACTCCCTCCTACAACTAAAGCATCTGAACTGTTAACTGCTGTCAAAGACCGATTTAAGTCAGCAGATAAGTCATTAGCTGGTACCTTAATGGCTGAACTTACCACCATGAAATATGATGGTAATAGAGGAGTTCAGCAACACATTCTAAACATGACTGATAAGGCTGCTAAGCTAGGATCACTGGGTATGAAGGTTGATGAGTCCTTCTTGGTTCAATTTATCCTCAACTCACTTCCTTCACAGTTTGGGCCATTCAAGATCCACTACAATACTCATAAGGATAAGTGGAACTTAAATGAGCTAACTGGTATGTGTGTTCAAGAGGAGGTGAGACTGAGGCAAGAAGGACAGCACTCAGTGTTGGCAGTAACTTCAAGGGGTATCCATAAGAAAGGTAAATATGGAAGAGGTAAGAGATTTCCATCAAATAAAGGAAATGACCATGGGGAAAGTAGCCAAGGTCATAGAAAAGCTTTCACTGTCAAATGCTACTTCTGTGGCAGAAAAGGACATGTGAAGAAGGACTGCAACAAGAGGAAAGCTTGGTTCGAAAAGAAAGGTACATATCTTTCTTTTGTATGTTATGAATCAAATCTTGCTGAAGTTCCTTCTAATACTTGGTGGATAGACTCTGGAGCCACAACTCATATAACTAATTCAATGCAGGGATTCCTTACAACCAGGAAACCGAAGGAAAGTGAGAGATTCGTCTTTATGGGGAACCGTCTCAAAGTGGAGGTCGAATATGTTGGTGTTTATCGACTACTCTTGGAGACGGGACATCAGATGGATCTTGAGGATACTTTTTATGTACCTTCGATTTCAAGAAACTTAATGTCTTTATCCAAATTAGATGTTTTTGGATATTCTGTTTTGTTTAGTTGTGGAAAACTCTCTTTAGTGTATAATTCAATTCCGGTTGGACATGGAATTTTATGTGATGGTTTATATAAAATTTCATTGAATGATGAGTTTGCACAATCTTTATTATCTCTGCATTCGAATGTTGGTATAAAACGTGGCTTAATAAATGAAAAATCCTCAATCTTGTGGCATAGGAGACTGGGGCATATCTCCAGGGATAGAATAATAAGATTAGTGAAGACTGAGATTTTGGATAACCTAGACTTCACTGATTTTGATGTGTGTGTGGATTGTATTAAAGGAAAACAAACCAAACACACTAAGAAAGGTGCCACAAGAAGTAAAGAACTCCTTGAAATAATTCATACAGATATATGCGGACCACTCTCCATTCCATGTTTTACTGGAGAGAGGTATTTCATTACCTTTATAGATGATCTATCACGTTATGGTTATGTTTATCTAATTAATGAAAAGTCTCAGGCTGTTGACATCCTAGAGGTGTTCATTACAGAAGTCGAGAGACAATTAGATAGAAAGGTTAAAATCATTAGATCAGATAGATGTGGTGAATTTTATGGTAGATATGATGAGTCAGGACAACATCCTGGTCCATTTGCCAAATTTCTAGAAAAACGTGGCATTTGTGCTCAATACACAATGCCAGGTACGCCTCAGCAGAACGGTGTTGCTGAAAGGCGGAATAGAACTCTTATGGATATGGTTAGGAGCATGTTGAGCTTCTCAAATGTACCCAATTCATTGTGGAATGAAGCCTTAAAGACTGCTATGTATATCTTGAACAGGGTTCCTAGTAAGGCTGTCCCAACAACTCCTTTCGAGTTGTGGACTGGTAGGAAACCCAGTTTAAGACACTTACATGTTTGGGGTTGTCCAGCAGAGGCTAGAATTTATAATCCACAAGAAAAGAAATTAGACTTAAAAACAATATCTGGGTATTTCATTGGTTATCCAGATAAGTCTAAGGGATACAAATTTTATTGTCCTAACCATAGTACAAGAATAGTTGAAACTGGTAATGCCAGATTCCTGGAAAATGGTGAAATTAGTGGGAGTGCTGAACCAAGAAAGGTAGATCTTGAAGTGGTAAGGGTAAATATCCCAATACCTTTTCCTTCAAGAGAGATTGTTGTACCTCAGCTTGATCATCAAGTTGAGATTCCAGAACAACAAGTTAATGTTGGTTCACCACTCCATGAGGATATTCCCATTGAAAATATAGTAGAACCACCACAACCGGCAGCTTTGAGAAGATCTCAAAGGGAAAGAAGATCTGTCATTTCAGATGACTATGTGGTGTATCTACAGGAATCTGACTATGATATTGGGATTAATAAAGATCCAGTTTCATTTTCACAAGCCATAGAATGCAATGATTCTAGTAAATGGGTTGATGCTATGAAAGATGAGTTGAAATCTATGGACCAAAATCAAGTCTGGGATCTCGTTGAATTGCCTTATAACTGTAAGAAAGTCGGGTGTAAATGGGTCTTTAAGACCAAGCGCGACTCTAAAGGCAATATCGAACGATATAAGGCTAGACTTGTGGCCAAAGGTTTCACTCAGAAAGAAGGCATTGACTATACAGAGACCTTCTCTCCAGTATTAAAGAAGGATTCTCTTAGAATCATTATGGCACTTGTAGCTCATTATGATTTGGAGTTACATCAAATGGATGTGAAAACTGCTTTTCTAAATGGAGATTTGGATGAGGATATCTACATGGAGCAACCTGAAGGGTTCGCAATTAAAGAACAAGAACACTTGGCTTGTAAATTAAAGAAATCTATATATGGACTTAAACAAGCTTCCAGGCAATGGTATATAAAGTTTAATGATACCATTACCTCTTTTGGATTTACAGAAAACACTGTTGATCAGTGTATATATCTAAAGATCAGTGGGAGCAAGTTTATTTTCTTGGTTCTGTATGTAGATGACATCTTATTAGCCAGTAGTGATCTTGGTTTGCTGTATGAAACTAAAAGTTATCTAACCAAGAACTTTCAGATGGTTGATATGGGTGAGGCAAATTATGTTATTGGCATAGAGATCTTCAGGGATAGATCTCGAGGATTGTTAGGGTTGTCTCAGAAAGGTTATATCAACCGAGTCTTGGAAAGATTCCTTATGGAAATGTGTTCAGTCAGTCCTGCACCCATTCAGAAGGGTGACAGATTAAGTGGTAGCCAGTGTCCCAGAAATGACTTAGAAAAGGGTCAAATGCAGAAAGTTCCGTATGCATCAGCAGTTGGGAGCTTGATGTATGCAAGCACTTATACCAGGCCGGATATCAGCTTTGCTGTTGGGATGTTGGGAAGATACCAGAGCAATCCAGGAATGGAGCACTGGAAGTTAGCTAAGAAGGTTATGCGGTATCTTCAAGGGACGAAGGACCATATGCTCACATATAGGAGATCTGATCAGTTGGAGGTGATCGGCTATTCAGACTCAGATTTTGGTGGTTGCCCAGATAGCAGGAAGTCTACTTCAGGCTTCATTTTCTTGCTAGCAGGTGGGGCAATCTCGTGGAAGAGTGTGAAGCAGTCCATTATTGCTTCATCCACGATGGAGGCTGAGTTTATAGCATGTTTTGAAGCCTCGAATCATGCATTATGGTTAAGGAATTTCATCTCAGCACTTGGTGTAGTTGACTCTATTGCCAGGCCGCTGACGATATATTGTGACAATACAGCAGCCGTATTTTCTCTAAGAATGGTAAGTACTCTAATGGTTCTAGACACATAGAACTTAAGTACTTGGTGGTTAGAGAAAGAGTTGAGAAACAAAAGGTGTCAATTGTAAGTATAAGTACCACTTTAATGGTTGCTGATCCAATGACAAAGGGATTGCCTCCAAAGACATTCAAGGAACATGTTGTAAGAATGGGTCTTTTGGGCAATCTGTAAATGTGTTTTTGGTACTTATGTAATTGACATTATTGTACAAATAAAAGTTTGTTTCTGTGTTTCCTGTTATCCAATTATGTGTGCGCATATTATGTTTGGATGTTTGTTAAACAGGAAATGTCTTTACAAGACAATTACAGGGGTCATTTTAGTTATGGACTCAATTAGTAAGGGTTATCAATGTTGTGGTACATAGAAGGGAGTATGACGTGTATGTTGTATAACCGCTATGACTCGCATTAGTAGTCCAAGCTAATTGCAGTATTACAGTTTTACATATTTGGGCTTATCAGTTGTTGTTTTTAAAATTCGTGCACGTGTCAAAGGTTTTTCAGTATGGAATCCAATGGAGTCAAAATGATTTTGAAAATGAGTCTTTTCTTTTATTTTGTTTTCTAAAATATTAACCTAATCGGTTAGTGGCCCAAGTGGGAGAATGTTAATCTCATGTGAAGGTGGCCCACTTAACCTTGGTTATTTGCATTGGATTCCTATTAAAGTTAACTGATATTAAAGATGCCCATATTAAAGTCACATTTATATAGTTTATTTGGTCACTTGAAATATAAAGGGGCCATGATGGAAAGGCTTTATTTCAAGGGGTCTAATTGCAAATGTGCGACCCACTTTTCTCCTCCTGTAAAGAAATCAAAACATACGCTCATTTTATCGTGAGAATCTCCATCAGAAAAGAAAGAGAGTTTTGAGAAAGGAAAAGGAGCAGAGAAAAGAGGATCCATTGCAATTAGGGTTTGCAGATTCAAGAGCAAGGAATCAAGGTCTTCTCCAACCTTCATCCAATCTTCACCAATGGCTTCAGGTATGGTGATTTATAGTATTGCATATTTAGGGTTTTTATCTATTTCTTGAGATGCTTTATTGATTCTTGATCCATGGTTTCAATTTAATCCGCATTATAGATGTATAATATTTCCAACATTATTTTCCTAAGACATTCTATAAAAAAGAAAGGAAACAAAAGTAAGCAAAAGAAAAGGAATAGAAATCTAAAAAACGTTTTAGTTTACAATTAGGAGATCGTATTTACCCATCCTGTCCGCTGAGAAATTTTCTGTGGTAAGATTTGCTAGTGAAGACAGTTAGGCGCATTCAAATTTCTTCAATGATTTAATGTGCTTGAGCAATGGGTTGGAGATGGTGTTGCACGAGTTTGAGATGACTGCCTAAAAAAGAAGTGCTACCAAGAATAAAAGGATCAAACTCAAACGAAAATTTTCTAACACAAGAACACAAATTCCCAATTTCTATCACCACAACATATTCGATTTGGATTTTGGCAAAGAAATACATTAATTAGCATATGCCAAGTTCATGTTATGCATCAAAATTAACATTTATGTTCAAGAGTTTTAAATTTTACTAATTGATAATTTTATAACTTGCGATTTAAAATCTCTCTTTACAATTTCCACCCGTTAGTTGAATTATATATAGGAAAATTACATTAAAATATTCTCAAGCCTGAGAGAACTTTTCAAAAAAGTACTAAGTACATTCAAAAACAATACCTTAAACTTGCATATGATAAAAAAAACTAAATCTCCCTTCAACTTCAAAATGATTCCTAAAAGAAAATTTGAATTTAATTAGTGTTATATTATTGACTAAATTAAACTTCTAATTACAGTCACCTTTAATCCTTCACTCTTATCACTACTTCTCACTCATTTGCCAAGTCATATTTTACTATAGACACTTGTGTTTTCTTTTCTTTTCCTTTTTTTTTTCCTCTCTTCTTTTTCTTTTTAAATTTTACACAGATACCATGGGGAATTCAATTAATTATCACACAAATCAAGGGAAGTAAAACTGAAGCATATCACTAAGCTGTCATTGATCTTCATTTGCGATTAATCACCAAGATTACCACACATAACTAAATAAATACCAAATAAAACTGATCTTGCATATACTTCTTTTAAATTTCTAGAGCAGGAAAAAATATTCCAACCATTTTCCCTCATGCATGCAGATTGTTAGTTTTCGAGCCAATTACGGACATACATGTGTACCAATACCAACATTATAGAGTTAAGGGAAACCAGATCCACAGCAAAGACAAAAAATAAAATAAAATAAAATAAAATAAAATTCATGCAAAATTGCTACATTTGTGACATCTGAATCCTTGATATGTTGTTTGATTATCAATTCAACACAAGTAAAATTTCAAGAGGAAAAGACTATCTATTAATCTTTGCAAAGTTTTATCGCTAAGAAAAGAAGGTGACAATATCTATTTACAAGAAAATCAGACTTTTCACATACGCTGTTAATACTTAAAAGTTCATCACTGGCGCGAAATCTCCTCCAATTATTTTCCCAGCTAATGCCCTTTTCTTTCAAGCCAGCAGTTCCATTTGGCTTCCATTCGAAGAACACACCTCCATATACTGCACTCATTTAGCTTGTTGGCAGAACCTGCACCAAAGAGCAATAATCCATGTTTATCAAGTTGCGATAATCAAATATTTTGGCTCATCTGGATTGTGAAATAAAAGATTTTATAGATTCAAACAAATTCAACTTCAACATTGAAAATTTAAAATCATAACTAAGAAAAATGACACTCTGGACGCCTAGTGTGAAACGCTGAGGTGCAACGCTCGACTATTGGTCCACATGTCCTATGAGCCCAATACATGGTTGTTCTGACTTGGAACTTCTGAGTTCAAACCATAGCCAACTCTATCGGCCCCATAACCAGATTTTCTGTAGCAAATATGCAAGCATATATATATAGCCGATATTCAAGTCAAAATCTGCAAGAAAACATCAAAACTCCTGTTTTTGCCACTAGTTATGCCATCTTCGACTTACTTCTCGGAAATGAGAAAACTATTTTATTACAGTTGTGTTTCAAATTTCTCTGCATGTAAAATTGACCAAAACACAACTGAATATTTTTGCCACATATGTTAATGTCTGGTTCTTGCCTTCTCTATTAAAGAATCAAAGACCTGTTTAATGTCCCCTTAAACGAACGATGATGACCCAAATTCTGGAGAAAAATCTAACATGGCTGCTTCCTGACTGAGAACTGATGATAATACAATGCAATCATAATAATTCATGCCAAGAGTCGTGTTAACCCAAGAAAAATGGGTTCGCACAGAATGAATGCAAAAGTTACATGAACACTATCATGCCTCACAAGCATACAAGGAAACCCCAAATTGTTACCTATCTTCATCTTACCTCCACAGCGAATAGTTCAAGATTCATGTTTTCTTTAAGGGGTCGTGTTTCGTGCATTATGCAAAAAGAAAACAAAAACAAACGAAAACAGAAAATGTTTTGAAAAGCTTTTAAGGAACAAACAGGGAAATATATACATGTACCAAAAAATACAATAGCAAGTAACTGATATACGTAAATAATGGATGGGGAGAGAACAAGCAAAAGCATGAGAGCCAACATTATCAAAAAAAAATGACATTAGAATTCAGTAATTTGTAAATCTGATTAAGTGATCATAAAGGATTTGTGAACTGAAGAATATTCAGGAAAAAATATCAACTTCTGCGAATGTTAAAAGCATTCCATGAGAAGGCTGAAAAAGTAAAAGGAACCACAAAATTATCCCAAGAACAAATACACACAAATTCTCAATGAAAGCAACTTTTTTTGCCACATATGAAATCAAAAATTTACAAAGGACTTTGAGAAATAAAATTAAAACTACCTGCAAGTCAGTACACTCTGTGTCATGCATGAACCATAAATAACCTACAATGTCACCTATAAACCTTGGTGATGGAAAAAAAATCAACCACACACAAGGTGTGAACTTAGCTGTTGAAGCAGCAGAGTTTCGTGTGAAGCCATTCTATAATAATCCCACATCAAACTAGAGCATGCACACTAAGCATAAGAGGTAAAATGGAAAGCAGCAAAACACTAGCCATGGCTGTTTACCTGACCTCCAGCCTCTCCATGGTTCTCCTCATTGTCTCAACCTCGGCCCTTGATGAGAGCCAGCAAAACAAAGACATCATCCCCACAATGCAGGAGATGCAACGGGCCAGCTATTTCACTTTTGAGACGCTGCTCAACATGGCGCTTGACAGGATACCACGTCACACCACTTTCCTAGTGCCCAGTGACCGTGCTCTGTCAAAAGCCTCAATACCTGAGAACAAAACTCTGGAGTTCATATTGAGGCATTCAATCCCATCAGTTCTTTCATTCCATGATCTTTTGCAATTCCCAAATGGAACCATGGTTCCAACGTATCAGGAAGATTATGTACTTAAAATAGTCAAAAGAGGAGCGAAAGGATTTTACCTCAACAACGTTCAGCTTGTTCACACAGATATCTGCACTGCTGGGTCTTCCTTCAGGTGCCACGGAATATACGGAGTTTTGACAGAGGAAGACAGAAAAACTACACCAACCTGCTCCCAGACAAGTCCGCTGACTGAAACAGCAGTAGGACCAACTCCAGCTCCCTCTCAGCCATCTCCATCATCTTTGATAGGCTCGCCAGGTCTGGTTCCAACAATCAGTCCACCACCACTTGAATCAAGTGATGGGACCAGTAAATCGAGTTCTTCAGATAGGATTTGTCAAGGATTATTTACCACTGTATTTTTATGCATGGTGTCAATGATGAAGTTTTAGATAAAAAAGAGGTCTGTTGGTTGCTTTCATGCTATGGGGAAGCATTTTCCCTCCTCAAGATCTTCTGTTTTTAAATGATTGTTTTATAACCAAATCTTAGGTGAAACAATAACAGATGAAGCTTCAAGTTTAGAAATGTTTCTGTCAATGTGGTCAGGAAACCATAATATCTATTGTCGAGATTATCATACCTCAATTTGTCTTCATTTTCTCAATCCACAAACTGGGAAAGCACCTGTCTGCATAAAACAGGAAAAAGAGATCAAAATTAATTAGCAGAACTACATGACCCCTCCTCTACCTAATGTTAACAAATAATTAGATCACAAATGCCCAGATTCAAGAAATTAAAACCCAAAAGCATATATTCAACAAAACCAAAGGAATATAAGAAAATATATTTTATTAATTGCAGGAATAGCTTTTATACCTGAAAGGCATCATATTGCTCCCAAAGCCACCACGACACAACCCAACTGGCCCTTGTGCTGTGTTCCAAATGTCTTTACAGTCCTAACATTTTGCCTATAAAACAAACCGTGAAACTCTTAAATCTGCCAGAGATGGCTTATATTATGCCTGAACATACCTTTCACAGTTGTGGACAAGGAAACTTATCTTTCACATTAGTGGAAGGCTTTATATAAAGATGGCTGACAACATTCCAACAAGTTGAAATATATTATGTAAATCATTGCATATTAGCGTACGCTGTCACACTACCACTTGTATGCCTAAAATGCACATGGCTGTCACATCACAACTTGGCAGTGTGCCTTCAACTATAATCTAATACATTACAGAATACTCAAACGATTAATTAAGTTCACTATCTGATACATCACTTGATCAGAAAGAGTCACAAATCAAATCAAACACACAGACAGAATACGTAAAATGAGAAAAAGGCAACTAGCATTACTTCTAACAGTGAGGATGAAACTGTGTTCCAGCCAACATCCTGCTTCGGCCTGACTGTTAAAAGACCAGTCAAGGCAGAAATTATACCAGGAACCATGCCTACAGAGGTCAGCATTGACATCACAGCTATCTACTGACAATTAACTGCAGTAAAGTATAATCCTCACTTCTCTTAACATACTATGCATTGTGAGTTGACATATATCTAGCCAGGTCTGTACTCCAGGCATGGTTTGAAGCATGCGCGTTGTTAATGACCATCTGCCATATTATTTCGTGCTGCTTGCACATCAGAAGTCAAAGGCCTTTGATGGTTGTCATCAAGAGAATGTTGGCCATTTCTATCAGGCCTTGAATCTTCCGCTCGTGTCGGTGCATCTCCAAGTTTTTCCTGCAAAAGTTACAGAAATTTTTAATGACTATAAGTGGATCAATCAATTACCAGACAGGATAAACCAGCACCTTAAGAGAGTTGTTCTGAGAAAGATGTTGATCATACTCCTTCCTGATCTGGTTTAACTCAGTTCTGAGGGAAGCATTTTCCTCTTTCAAAACATCAACACGCTGAGTCAGCTCTTCACACTCAGCCTGAAACTCATAACCACTAATAATTGATGCCTTTCTTTTCTTTTCTTTTTCACGTAAACCATAATGTACCATAAATATAATAGCCATAAACATCAATCATGGTCTAAATAATTAATTTGGGTTACCTAACAAAGGATCACAACATTAGAATGCCTCCAATTTAGAAGAAAATAAGTTATGGGATTTCTTCCTAATTTATATATCCATACCTGCTTGCGCAACCTGGATCGACGAGCAGATTCCCTGTTTGACTGCTTTCTTCTCTGTCTTTTAAGTTCTCTCTCGTCCTAAATTCAAGAACAAGAATGAAAGAGACCAAAAGTCAAGAGTAAAATCATAGAATGCACGTGTAGTTCATGACATCATTAAGCATGAAAGAGACCAAAAGTCAGAGTAAAATCATAGAATGCACGTGCAGTTCATGACATTATTTGAATTGTAATTGAAACGGGTATTCGGAGAAAACCTGCATCCACAGTTCTAATGAACCGCCAGGAACCATAGCTCCTCCAACTGCAGCAGCAGGTGCCGTAGCCCGTATTGGAGGGATGGGTGCAGCATTTGTAGCACCACAGTAGTCCATCCCAATATTCAAATTTATGGTGGGACAAGCAATGCCTCCAGGCACGCCAGCAGCTGGCATAGACATGACTGGCATGGTTTGGTTCAATGCTGACTGTGATGGAGTACGGGGTACTCCATTTTGAGAGCTACATGCACGATTACCATTCTGGGATGCCTCCGCTTCAATGCATATGGATAAGATTAAGTGATTAACAATTAATATAAAAGGAACTATTTAATCTAGCTAAAAGAACTCATGCCCTACCATCATAGGAATCTTGCCCACCCGAGGTTTTTCGCTGAGAATCCTGTGCAACATCAAAGAACAATAACTTGGACATTAAATAGCTGAAAGATTTTGATGCATTATCCTTACAAATATAATGCATCCTACTAATTGCTCAAAACACAGCTTTTAATTTGGAATATTCCAGATTCAAACAAGAGAAAACAAATTGATTAGTTGACATCCCAATCATACATTTGACAATTTTTTGGGCTCATAAACTTGTTATTAAAGAAAGATATGTTGATTAGAAATGTCGATTGGGTGGGGTTCCAAAAGATTTTAAGATAACAAAAGGTCCTGAATGAGCAGATGTTAGGATTTTGTCTTATTTTCAAGAGAAGATGATAGTTCAAAAAAATCCAATTGAGTTGAAGAAGACGATGGTTTGAAGCAGAAGAAGCAAATCAAGGTAAAGCAGTTTTCTTTTCAGACGATTGCGAGTTTCTTTTTTAGGAGGAGTATGAATAGGATCAATTTATAATCAATGAAGATTTGTTTTTAAAGATTAAAGGGTTTAGAATCCTTCTAGATCAAAGAGATCAACTCCTAATAGGATTGATCAAGATTCTTCAAGTATCCAATGGCCAAGATTATCTCATAGTCCCAATAGGAGTTATATTGTAAAATCCTATAAATAAAAGGTTGCAACCTAAGATTTAGGTGGAGCAGAAAAGGAGAATAAAGTTGTGGTTAACAACAATTTAAGGCCCTAAAAAGCCAAGAAGGCCCTAAAAGTCAAGAAAGAGAGAAGCAAGGTGAAGGTACATAGAGAGAAGGTATAATCTTGTAATCTAGGCGTAGATTCAGGGAGAAGGTGAATATTCTTGTGTCATCAAGAAAAAAATTATATCTCTTTGTATCAAGTTTATTAATAAATCTCTCAAATTCTCTCTCCCGTCAACGTAGGTCAAGTTTGGACCGAATCACGTTAAATTGTGTATTCTTCTTCTTGTATTTTTTAATATTCATCTTGTGTGCTCGAGATAATCGATCTCATGGCGTGCTTGAGGTCATCGGTGGGGATCTCTGTATCTCCCAACTATTTGTATCATAGTAAGTATGGTATCCTAAATGAAGCACGCAACAATTGGTATCCGAGCATTGGTCACAACAAATGGTATCAGAGTTGATGCTTGATGGTGTTCGTTCAAGACTCAAGTGCTCTAGATAATGAAGATGTCAAGTCGACGGAGTTCGACAGAAGCATCAAGATGAAGAAGACAACAAGAAAGTTCAGATTTGTTTTAAAAGATAAAGATCAATGACTTTTGAAGCATATTGATCAAGGTGGAGTCATCAAGGCTCAATGATGCTTGAACACGGTAGATGCGGAGGTGATGATCATATCACCGCCAATGGCGGACAGCAAGATGAGCTTGATGAGCTCACGGAGGCATCGCACAAGGCATCCCATGGAGGCTCGTTGTGGCAGCAAGTTAAAGGAAAAAACAGCGGAGGGTGATGAAGACGATCAATGGACGAGATTGATCGGAAGGTAGATCGTGCAATCGTAGTCGAATTCAGACAATTCAGGTATCAAATCCTATGTTTTTCAGCATTTTGGATGCAATGGTGGGTGCAGATCGAGGAGATTCCAAAGTTTGGTGCAGATTTTGTACAGTTCGGTAAAAGAATCGATGGAGATCACAGTCAAAGTCACGACGGACTAGTCGTGACTCGGTGAGATTATTGCAAGCATTGGTGAATCTATCAGGTTTGAAGATCATCAATAGCAGAGCAATAGATCTGTCAAACATCAATGCAGTGGTAAATAGCATCCCTGATTGATGGAAGAAAGACCATAGCAGTATGTGACGGTAAGGCCCAGTAAGACCATGGCAGTTATGTGAAGACGATAAGCCTCAAGGTTAAAACATCGATGGAAGGTAGACCATCACCAAGTGATTGGTGGAAGACCATGGCACAACAAGCCCTTGACAATGTTCGTGTAAAGTCGGTAAGACCATGGCAGAATAAGAGGCGGATTGCTTCAAGACCGGCGAGACCCCCATAGCCGGAAGGCGTCACAAAGCGGAATTAGTTGGTGGCGACGGTGATGCAAAGCAAGCTAAGAGAAAGAAATCAAGTCAGAGAGTTTCAATGAAAAGCTTGAAAGGAGTTCACTTTGAGGTGGAACTTCAAAGAAAATTGCAACAGGTCTAAGTGTTGCAGGACGACTAAAAAAATGGTGCATTGGGTAAGGCCCGAGATGGCCCAAGGCATGGCGGTGAATCCGTCAAAGGCCCCGGGGCGAGGGGCAAGGTTAAAGGCTTCACTACATAGTTACAACCAAGGAAAAAGTAGTAATTCAAAATCTCAAGTTGTTTTGCTAAAAACTTGAAAAACAAGTCAAGGTGGAGATTGTTAGGATTTTGCTTTGTTTTTCAAGAGGAGATGATGGTCCAAGACAAGGTTCCAAACATCGGATATCAGGATCGTATCGGATGGGAGTTTTTAATATCGGATATCGGGAGAGATATTGGGGATATGCGCGCATATCGGGCGTTCATATCAGACACTATATATAATGAAATATTGATAATTAAAAGTTGGTTTAGTGTGTAGTGTCATAGATATCAACCTAATAAAAATGATATAATATGCATGTAAAGACAGTAAAAAATAATGTACATTTACACATAGTCGTGCAATAAATAAGTTATTTCATATCGGGCGATATTTCGGGCGATTTATCGCCCAATATCGAGCAATTTATCGGCTGATTTCAAATACCGGCCGTTTTCTCTGCAAACGATATGACGAACAATTTTCCCATATCGTATCGGCAGCAAGTAAAAAAGGAGATATCGACCGATATTTCAGCTGACTCGATCGATATTTAAAACAGAGATCAAAGAAAATCCAATTCAGTTGGAAAAGACGATGACTTGAAGCAGAAGAAGCAAATCAAGGTGAAAAAGTTTTCTTTTCAGGCGATTGCGATTCTTTTTCAGGAGTATGAATAGGATTCAATTCCTATTTAATGAAGATTTATTTCTAAAGATTAAAAGGTCTAGAATTCTTTTAAATCAAGGAGATCAACTTCTAATAGGATTGATCAAGATTCTTCAAGCATCCAATGGCCAAGATTATCTCATAATCCAAATAAAAGTCATATTGTAAAATACTATAAATAAAGGGTTATAACCTAGGATTTAGGTGGAGCAAAAGAGCAAGGTAAAGGTGCATAGAGAGAAGGTATACTCTTATAATTTAGGCGTAGATTCAAGGGAAAGGTGAATAATCTTGTATCATCAAGAAGAAGCTTAGATCTCTTTGTATCAAGTTTATTAATAAAGCTATCAAGTTCTCTCCCCGTGGACGTAGGTCAAGTTTGGGCCGAACCACGTTAAATTATGTGTTCTTCTTCTTGTATCTTTTAAAATTCATTTTGTGTGCTCGAGGTAATCGATCTCATGGTGTGCTTGAGGTCATCGGTAGAGATCTCTGTGTCTCCGAACTATTGGTATCATAATAAGTATGGTATCTCAAGTGATGCACGCAACAATTGGTATCTGAGCATATCAATTTGGTCACAACAGGAGAAGATAGGTAAAATAATAATTCTACATACAATCAAATTAATTGAGTATAGCCCTCGGTCATAGATAACATGTGAAGCTCCTAAATCCATCCATACTAATATGGAAAGCAAAAAGGATACAATTGTAAGTAAATCCTATGAGAAAACAATAGGTATGAAAAAAACAATAACCATGCTTGAACTATAGCCAAAACCAACAAATGATTACAGAAATGCCAACACTTGGAATTGGAAAGATAAAATGTTTTCATCTACTCCAATCATGCGGCATGAGCGTTATTCATCAGTAAACAATACCTAATCTATACACATAGCATACCCAATTTTGTATTTAATTGGCAGACGCGGCTAGACATAGAATAGTGCTAGAAATGGAATACTTGTTGCTACAACATTCTCAATTAAATAAAATGCAAATCAGAGCACATAATCGAGTAAAAGGGATCTCACATTTTGTGAATTGGCATCACTTCCTTCACTTGAGGCCTCACTTCCGCTTTCACCACTGCAAAACCGTGTTTGTAATTCGCATGTATGGTTAGCCAGAGGCAAAGGGCAAAACAACAAACAAAAGGCTCAAGCGTGCATGAAATTATACCTATGAGAAAAGCCTCCATTGCCAGATGCCCCTGATGTTTTTCCAGGATCATTGTTGCTCTTGCCTGTGATCACATTCAAACTGCCCAGACTTCCTTTCAAGCTTTTGAAGGGGCTTTTTTCCTTGCCTTCAGGTGATTTACCATCCACTTCCATACTAGCTGGTGCTGCACCCTATGAAACCGCTTACTTGTCAAATTCAATTCTTCTTATCCATGAATATGCTTACATAAGCCAATCGACAGTGAAGCTAAGCAGGGAACTCACAGAGGCCTCTGCAACGTAAGGACTAAATGGATATGAACCCTATTCAAATTTGATAGAAGGGTATAGTGAGTGGCATTCTATATTGAAAGAAAAGCAAACATTTTGTGCACATAGGATTGTTTTGGCATAAGAATATACCGGTGGAATAGATGGATGAGCATAAACTCCGTGAGGATACATGATATATGGAGGTGGTGGTGTCCCGTACGGAGGCATAACGGCCTGCATAAGAAAAGCAATAGTCTAAATGACAATTAACAACGCTACGATCTTCAGAAGCTGACACCAAAACCGACTTGTCATCAAACACTAAATTGCTCCCTCTTCTGAATATTTTTTTTCCTTCCTTTTCATTGTCCATGAAAGCGATTACTACCTCATTATATGAATGTCGATACACAAACACGCGCGCGCGTGGGTGCAGGCGCGCAAAAATACCAGGAGGGAAAGGTACAGAAGGTCTCCAGCGGAAAAAACACAACCAAGATAGAGTACAAAGGATTAGAAATCCTAAGAGGATCCTGCTTCAGGCTTTCAAACAGCATCCAGTGCTTCAAGAACAGATTTACCTACTAGGTTTATTCCAAGTAGTAGCTTATTTTATGAGAAAGGAAGAACCAAAGTTAGTCTAAGTAGAGGCTCATTTCTTACTTTTATTGCTACTTCCATTATTCCTAAGGCTTAAGCAAATACGAAGAAATCATTAAACGACCCATATTTCCGTTCTCACTGAGAACGAACATCCTAAACAGGCAACTGTTTGAGGAAACAACTTAAACTAGCTATTACTCTAAGAAATCAAGCCCTCTCCAATTTTTCAACGCAGCTGACACCAAATTTCGCCGATTATGCGTTACAGACTGCTTCGTTGAATCCTTATAAGACCTACACACAATATATATGCCATTAAAAATGAACAAAATGTAACAACTGATGCAAATAAAGAGCACCTGAGGTCCCCACATGTAAGGATGAGTCGGGGGACTGGACGCCACGGGCGAAGGGAAGAACCCATGAGGTGGAATTGGTGAATATGCCTACATCCAAATCAATTCCACACGAGTCATCAGCTTCTTCTCCTTGAAAAATAAGTCACTTCATTACGGTTATTTCAATTTTCTTTTAACAAAAAGAAAAACACAAAATTACCTGAAAACAGGACCAATCCGGATACGCCGGCGCAGATGGCGTTGAGCTAGTGGCCGGAGGCTGATCCTAAACCAATGTAAACAAGTAAAAAAAAACTCAACTTTTTCATCAAAATTTGAATTGAACAGTTCACAGAGAACTAGATTGTGTACCTGAGCTGCAGCTGATGGTTTGGGTGCCTTTGCAGCTGCTTCGGCCCCGCTGCTTCCCATGACTAACCTCGAATTCAGCTCTCAGTTCATAATTCGATGACGAAACCTCAAATATATGTACTGAGAGTCAAAACCCTAGCGCTATAAACCCGAGAACAAGAAAAGGTGCCAATTTTTATCGAATTAAAAGGAAAAAGTGAGTAAATTGAAATTAGACGAGCTCTAAGGTTGCAATTACTGTAAATTGGTTAGTAGAAAGGATTGAACTCACTGAATTTACGAGATCAGTGATAACTTACCTCGAAAAGCTCCAGCTTGTGATGGAAACTTGGGCGAAAGAGAAATTCCAAATATGGAAGGGGCTAAATGGAAAACGCGGGGGTATTTTAGGAAGAAAAGTAAACGGAAGTCCTTTTCTACAAGATACAGGGCAAAAGACCCGGAACCGGAAGCTGGATTTGGAAACGGGGAAACGGAACTTTGGCGGCAAAGTTTCACGCTCTGCTCTCTCTTTGGAACACAAAAAAAGTAATATGCTGCAAAATTATTTTGCTTCTAATTTGTAAATTGGCTATTATTAATAATAGGATCATACCGGCACCTGATATCTTTTTAATTTCATATTCACCCTGAAATCTTCGTATCTTCATATTGACCCTCTAAATTTTTTAAGTTGGGAGAAAAAAACCCTTCCGTTAGTTATTGTCTATTTTCTAACCGTGATTTGATGAAATTGCATTTCTACTCCAACTTATTCAAAAAAATACACTCTCTCCCCTTCTCCTTGCCCCACCCCCCCCCCCCCCCCCCCCCCGCGTTGCCGCCCCCTGGCCCGCATCGTCGGCACCGTCATCGTTCGCGCCGCACCCAACCACGCCCACCTCCTCGCGCTCGCTTGGTCCCAGATAGGGTCAACATCGAGATAGGGTCAACATCGAGGTTGAGAGGGAAATGAATTTGTTAAGATATAATAGTGAAAAGAGATGAGGGTATAATAGTAAATTCACATATTATTTTAAAATATTTGAATTTAAAAAGAGAATATCTCAACAATATTCTGATTTATAAACAGAAAAAATAACAGAGAAGAGTTTCTGACCAAAGTGATAAGATTTGAGAGTTGATATGGAAATATGAAAATTTCGGGGTGAATACAAAATTAAGAAAAATTTTGAATGCCGACATGGCAAAAACTCTTAATATTAATTTAATTATGATTTTATGGATCAATATTTACTCATAGCCTTCTCGGAAAAAAAAAATTGAGACCAAATTTTACATGTTCTTTTGATGTGGGGTTTATGATAATAATGATTTTATCCCAATTAATGGCATAGCTTAAAGCCAAATTACAATCACAAGGCCGTAGCCAATGGTGCTTGTACTCATGGTGATGAATATTGCCATGGCAGAGCAAGCAACACGAGAAATCATACTAAATCTCGAGTTTTAGCTCAAAATAGAAACAATTTCCATATAACACGCGAAGTCCAGAATTGCTCATAATCATGTACAGACATAGCTTGATCAGCAATGAAACCAGAAAAATGAAGGTTTCCAATAAGGTGAATTATGATGTGAGTCGTATAAATTGAACATATTCGACAATATCCATATTGCTCCACTGCTCAACCATGGGACTAGAAGTTGTTCTGCTATTGTTGTAACATCTTAGAAACACTACCAAAAAGAGACCCTGCTCAACTTTTCCCAACTGATGATCTAAGTCTATCCGAGGAAGTTCATGATCACGAGATGGAGAACGAGGTTGCAGAGAACAAAGTCAGCAAAAGCTCGCTCAGGTGGCAGGTCCTGCAAGTTATTGGTGGCATTGTCGGTCACAGAAGTATATAGCTCACAACCGATGATATTAGAGTGATCGTTGTAGTATTTACCTTGAATTCCTTGTTCTCTTTGTTAACCTGAATACGGAGACAAACTGCAGTTTTCATTCAAGACAAAGAAAATGTGCAGTCAGTGTCATCTTAGAAATTACTACAAATTATCATTTAAAATGTAAAAGATCTTTTAAGTTCTGCTCTTTACCTGCAAGAACTGCAGTCCCTACACAGGAAAGGACGCCTGAGAGGAAAGAGTTGAATGGAAATGATCCAACCATACCCATGTAAGCCACCTGTAGAATCACAAGGCATATTAATTATTTCAGGGTGGTCAGAAATCTCTGACCTTTGTCTGCATAGGTCATGAATAACTCTTAACATACAGTTTAACACACATGAACATCAATACTAATAAGATAGTACCTAAGACTCTGCACTGCACAAATGTGTGTGTTTGTGTGTGTGTGTGTGTGTGTGAACGGCACCACAGTTATCCACTACACACCTTGACTTCTTATCTATAAGATTTGTTGCCGACTTTATTGAGACCTTCAAATCGAGGCTTGGACTGGCACTAACATCTTTGACAAATATAGTACTTGGTTACTCGTTGTTGACTGGGACATATATATTGATTTTTGATAACCGCTACTTGTATTATTATTTTATGACAGCAGTAGCCATGATTGACTAAGGGCGTGTTTGGTTGCAAGGAAGTGAGCGGAAGTAAGAAAATGGGGAAGTATAATTGCTCACTTTTCTATTTATCCAAACATCGGAAAAGAAAAATAAGAAAACTCTTTTTTCCTTTTCTCTTTTCTCTTTTACACAATCATTTTCTCACTTCCAGAGTGCTACAGTTAATTTTGTGGTCATGTAAATCTCATTTGTAATAAGTTGTAGCACAAAATAGTTAATTTTTTATCATTTAAATCTCACTTGCATTCTAATTACAGTCCATTTTTTATTTTTCTTAATTAATTTTTATTTTAATATTATTTTGCGGCCAACTTTGTGTTCAACTTTTTCACTTGTACTTCCACATCAAACACCGGAAAAGACACAACATTTTTCAAACCACACTTTCCAATAACATTCAAACACCGGAAAACTTACTAACCAATTCCCAAGCTCCAAAGGGAACTATTACCACTTTCTCACTTCTTCACTTCCTCACTTTCATCCTTAACCAAAGAGGCCCTAAAGGTAGAATGGTGTTGAAACCCGTAGTTTGAGAAATTTAGTATCAGATGAGTCCCTCTGGTTCTGCCAAAACAACAAACAATTGGCTTCTGCCAGAGTAACCCTGAAAATTAGACTGCAAGAATTTGCATCTTAGTCATCCTCTTTCCCTGATTTCTAAAGTGAGTGATTGTCAAATGAACAGGAATATGATTCCATCTGGCTCAACTTACATTACACCTCCGGGACAACTAAGAATCCCTAAAAGAAATCTCATCAAGTTACCACTCATTTACACTCTTTTCTTATCTAGGAGAACTAGGAGCTTGCTCCTTGGTTGCATGTAATTAAGTTGGCTTACCCAAAAGTTGGCATACCTCCAAGTCAACTTGCCTTCAAAGTTATACTCGATAGGTCTTGCCTGCTCAACTCAGAGAGCTTGGAACTGAGACTGGCAACAGGATATAAAACATGCCCAATCCTTTATCGAGGCTCTCAATAGTCAATCCTGATTTTCTAGGTGAATGCTTGGAATGATGATGATGATGATGATGATGATGATGTTGACAAAGGTAATTGTCAAATTACCAAGAACTGTTAGTAACCGACTAAAGTTTCACCCAGAACTGTCGGTAATTGGAAAAGGTTTCACATAGAAGCAACTATTGAAATGCTGGCCTAAGTTATACTCAATTATTTTAGTGCAATTGTCACCAAGGGCAATCAAGAGAACCTTGGTAATATTCACTCGGATGTTTGGTGAATAATTGACTGAAAACTTTAAGCTACCGGCTTGTAGTGATTAGAAGTTTCAGGTTACAATTCCATGAGCAAGGCAAACATGAAAATGTATAGTAAAGATAGTGTACTAGAATCCACAAAGCAAAGGGTTATAATGCAGCCAAAAAGAGAGATGAGGGATAAAAGAGTTGACGATATTCACTGCATAGCAAGTCTGAATGCAGCACATGGGTGACGCCACAACCCAGGCGCTTGGTTTTCCTCCTGTCCTTTTCCTTTTTTCCTTTAAAATTTTCTTCTCTTTTTTCCTTTTTCTTTTTTAGCCCGTGCCAATTTAGCAACAGAAACACTTGAACAGTTAAACCTGCATCACCACTTGCAGGTTCCAAGCCCAATTCCAGAAATGCAAATAGCTTGTTTGGATGACACTTTTGACTGCAAGTCCTAAGGATTCACAATCCATAAAGTAGCTCAATACTTTGGACTAACCAAAAGCGGTCAGGACCTCTTTTTTCTAACCCAAAGGATTTCTCTTGGCAACAAAGGTTACTTTATGGTTAAATTCATCCCAACAAAATTTTTTTGGATTCCAATCCAAGGATTTCCACACTTCGGAAAACTGCAATAAATAGATTTTGACCCAAATGAAATCCAAAGAATTTTTACTACAATAATCCAAACAAAGCCCTAATGTGGTAAGTGTAGCTGCTGCTGCACCACTTGCAACCAATCAGATATTCCCTTAATAAAAGATCAAAAAACTACACCAATCATGATAGAGAATAGCCTTCTAGGTGAACTCACAACACTTTTTAAGCCTTACTTCTTTTGGAACCCCCCAATACAATTTATGCAAATGTTAAAGAAGAGCCCCTTCATAATTTGAAAAAAAAAATGCAGCACAATAAAATAAATCTGGTTAGCCACAATCCAGATTAGCTAATGCTAGCGAGGTTGAGGTTAAAATTCAAACCAATGACGACTTTCTCCAGTTACAGAAAAGCATAGTTCAAAGAGAACTAGAGAGAGTGAGAGACTTTAGTTTGAAATTTTGATGCCTCGTTTCAATTTTCAATTGCCAAGTTTACAGTGTGCAGTGCCACCAACTTAAGGATCTAAACGACATAAAAGTTACATTTGAGGAAGTGCAACAAGATAAAATGCAAATTACTACCAACTCCACAGATGTTCTCAAAGAAGAAACGAAAGTGGTGTGCATTTGAATGTGTTGATAATAATGATATCACTGATTTTTCTTGGTTCTGAAACTTTTGATAATAAAAAATCGTCACTGGTATCGGTATTAAAACGTGTTGAGAAAAATCTAAAAGATCCAATATCATAATTCAGGATTGAAATTTTTTTTATAATAAGGATTTTCCTTTCCAATCAACAATAATATTTTTATTCGTAAACCCCAAAATATCTCACAACCCCATCACTCGTAGGCAGGAAATGTCATCAACCATCACCAGAAATTGTGACAGTTGACATGGGCCGAGTTTAAGTTGACATGGGCCGAGAGGTAGAGCAGATGTGGATGTTTATTTAGGAAGCCAGTAAACTTGGAATTTGACATAAGTTGGATGATACATTGTAACACTGTGATATCTCAGCATGATATACACTAAACAGATTTGATTTCTCTCTGTACATTGCCAAGAGATTCTACATACTGTCATTTATTATATTTCTTCTCCTAAGCATATGATATTTAGAAAAATGTTAGTTCTTTAATCTTTATTGATACAAACAGTTTTGCCATCAGCAATCTAATCTCAAAACAAGCCTTCTCCTCTTCAAAAGAAGATATTGTTAATTAAGCTGGGAGGTTTGTGTTACCCTTAATCCATGCAAGCTGGAAACATGAATTTCTTACGAGCAACCTAGTGATTGGCTGGATGATGAGGATACAAAATGATGACACTTACCTTGGTATGCAAGGTCCCTAAACTGAGTCCATTCAGCTAACAAGTGTAGAATTCTCGCAGATGAAATAGATATTAACACGAATTTAAAATATTATATAAGTCTTTATTCAGCTTCCAACTTTTCTGGATTCAATTTTCTCTGTTAAGCAACTCGATGCCAAAAGTCAGCCAATTCTTTTTGCACCAAATGCATCATTCACCCAAAAGCAATTGTTATACCTTTTTGAAGCAGGACTTCAAAAGCAACGCAAATTATCATCTCTAAAGTAATTCTCCTAAAACTTGAAGGGGAAACCAATTCTAATAATGCTGCACCCAACTTGAACTTTGCCAATCTAATAGCAGCTGAAGTATATCCCAAATTGGAAACAAATTTCCTTTATGAAAGTTTCTTTAACAGTTATTATTTTAGTCAAATTAGAATAGGTTATAAAAATATGGAGACAAAAGAAAATGCTCACATTATTGACAAAAGAAAATGCTCCCCATTTCTTACAATTTTGCAACTAGATTCATCATAACAAGGTCAATAGTTGGGAAATGTTACCTTATAAATCATTTTTTTAATAAATTATCAGTTTATTCAGAGGACTTTGCTAATGTTTTCTTCTTGGTTTTCAATGGTTCAAGTATATTAGGAATCAACTACAAAGATGATTTAGAGAATACTTGTGAAATTTATTGCAATAAAGGTTTATAATTACATAGTTAACAAATACATACTAAGCAACTAAACTAAATATGACATGGAGAAGATCAGAATTATTATGCATGATTAGCTAGCATAAAGCACAGCAATGCTTCTATACATCCAGTGGGCCCTAAACTAATAGGCCGTTCTAAATGACATCTGCATAAAGACCCACAAGTCCAAACTGTAACCTATGAAATGTTCAGTATGATTAATATGCAACCATTTGAGCATTTGAACCACTTATTTTTGCAACTATGACTATCAGAAGATAAAAGGTCTTCATAATTATGTCAACGCATGACCTGTGTATGAAACTCCAACATAGAACATAACTGATAAACATGGTAAAAAGAAAATGGAAGCGCCATTTAATCAAACCTGAAATAATGCGGTAAGAATTGCAAAAACCACATAGAGATCAATTATCTGCAGACACAATCATAAGCCAACTTTCAGATTCATTACATCTTTGTGGTAATAAAATGGCAAACAACTAAACCAAATTGGACTTGTAGTTGTATGCATGCTTTAACATCAATTATACCTTGAGATTGGTTGGAGTGGCTGCATACGCAGTACGCAGACAACGGATCAGTGCTTGAGCATCATTAGCAGTAGATTTCGCCATTCCCAACTTCTATTTTTGCTGATAATCCAAGAAGAAAAAAGAATAAGCCCTCTATGTGATGATCAAAACAGGAGAAAAGAGTCATCATTGTTGTCTAAGCCTTTCCCATCCACAATGGGGTGGGTTCTGTGTTATAAAATTCAGTCTCAGCCTGCGGTCTTGCATTAAATAAGGTATAATTGGTTTAATCGGAGATTAATCAGATTATGCGGAATTAAGCAGAAATGAATATTTTAATATGTTTTTAGATCACTAATAAATTTAGAATATTTTCATGAAGATCACCTTTTCCAATCAACATATGCTCAACTATAAAGTGCAACCGATATCTATATGAACAATAACTAGCAACTGTCAAGATCTTAAACTCTGGAACCAAATTTCTACATGAGAAGCAGCAGCAACAGCACCCGCCATTGGCGGTGGAGACGGCAGCAGTAGCCGGCACGACAGCACACACACAAATACCTCTCATCGACGTCAGTTCCTCATCGCCACAAATCAATCATCGCGATAGATTTGGCTTGTGAAATATCCTCGTCACCCGAAAGAGAGAGATGAGGAGGCAGATCGAATGCAAATTCTGCCCTTTCCCTTCTATTGAAAGGGACTTCGGTCGGATTTAGCTTGCCGGCCCGCAATCCAATTTCCTTTATGCATCATTGTCATATCAGAAACAACCCAATTAAAGGTAACAATTTTATATCAAGAAAAGATCCCCCAACCAAAAAATAAAATAAAATAAAAATCCACTGCCTTTCTCTATCAAAAGTGTGAAACTCACACAAGATGGAGAGATGCTAAATCCACTTTAACAATACCCGTTTCTCATTTCATCAATTGAATTGGTTTTCAATTCAATGAAGAAGACAAGAAGAAACTAAATTAGTCTTCAATGCACAACAAAAAGCAATCTTTCAACCAAAATACAAGCTGCCCATTTCAGAATGAAAGAATTATAGACGCAAACGAACTAAACTAATAATAATCAACAATCACACACTAATTAACCTATTTTGGCAGAGAAAAAAACACAGCAAAAAGCAAAGATCTGCGCTACTACTGGTGAGCAAAAAGAGCAAGGTCAGCGATGTCGGGCTATATTCCTCCTAAATTACAAGAAGTTTAGAGAGAGAGCGAGAGAATCCAACCTGTTGATGATGGAGGGGGGGAGAGATCTCAGCGGCTCCGATCTGGCCTCCTAGTCTACGGGGAATTGAGAAGAGAGGGGTTTTCCCCACGGGTTTCGTGCAAGGACCAGGAGCGGGTCGTGTCTGTACCCGACCCGCATCATGATAATGTGATTATTTTTGTTCTTATGTGAAACTAAACTACTAGTATACTACTTGTCGGTAAGAAGGAGAGGAAGAAGAAGGAGAAGGAAGCTGGGAGAGGAAGAAAAAGGAGGGAGTTGACGCTGCTCTCTCTCTTGAATGAAACAGACGAACGGACAGACAAAATTTCTATATGAGTCATAAGAGAAAACCTTCCTTCGATCAGTTTTGACTGATAGGAACGACCTCGTGAAGTCAGGCGGCGACGCGAGAGATGACTAGGGATTTACTGGGGTAAGAAGAAAGAAAGAGAAAGGAGATAGATGAGGGGAGAAGAAAAAAAGGAGGACACTAAGCGGAGGGCAACGACGAGGGGAGGGAGCTGCGGAAGGGGAGGGAGCAGCGGAAGGGGAGGGCGTTGCGCTCTCTCTCTTGGATGAAGACGGACAAATAACTTTTGTGAAAGAGTCATAAAAAAAATCCTCCTTTTTGTAATACTGTGATATTTGCACATTATATCTTTTCTTTTAGTGTATTTTTTTTTGGAAGTAAATGAGAAGTTAAAATCTAAAAATCTACATTTTCTTTGAATTTACATTATAAGTTAAAATCGACTTAACTCCCTAACCAGTTAATTTTTAGATATTAGTACTTCTTCAAAAAGGAATAACACTAAGATATTCGAAGATAAGATTATAAGTAAAAAAAATAAGTGACTGGTTTAATAATTAAATATTTATATAGACAACTAACATACAATTCTGTCCACAAATAGGACAATTTTGAATGAAAATGGATATATTGAAAGGAAAAAGAGAGGCATTTACAGGTAAATACTGTTCAGAAAAACTGTTGCATCAAACTCATCAAGGACCCAGAGCCTTGAATATATCAAAAAATATTCGGAAAAAAAAAATTCTTGCAGTCTCACCAGCTCTATCCACTGTTTTTCTTTTTCAGAATACAATTTCCAATTTCACCAAAGGCAAATCAATCAAATATATGATTGATCCACAGCTTCATATAATTTAAGCAAGTCCTGCTCAATTATCCAAAAAAAAGAGAGAACAAACAGGCAATCAAATCATAGATTAATGAGAAGAAAGCAACAGGATTAACCAACCAACTGAGCTGCCATATCCATCATAATGAGAAGTTATGAAAACAAATTTAACACATTACACAAAATTGAAAGGAAAACTGCAGCTGGGAACATAAAATTGTTCAGATTACCATCAGCTAAAACTATGAAACATGAACACCGAATATTGATCGAACTAAAGAATTTTGTGAACAGCAACACAATTCAACAATCCATCTACATAACAAACAATATAACTATATCATATTGTAAGCAAGGCAGTATGTCCCTCCTCTCTCTCTCTCTTATCTTTGCAGTGCTTTCTCCTTGCTCTGAATGACCAAAGGAGCAACAAATTCTCCAACAAAAGATCTAATTGCTAATCATCGCGCCTGCTTGTAAATTCTTTCAGGGGAAAGTGAACGAACCACCTATCTGATTCGTCTGCGATGGGGGATTGATTGCAACCCAAAGCAGCGATATTGTGATAGCAATAAGACCTGACCATACAAACACAATGGTAGGAGTCCTCCCCCTGCGCCCCATCAACCCTTTCGCAAAAGGGTAGAGATGCGCCAGCACCCAGAAACTAAAGAACACACCACCAAGCAACCTGCTCCACTGTGGCAGCACGCTGTAGATTGTACGGCTGATACCAACAGCGATCGCAATCAGGTTCACCATCATGATGGTAATGGGTGGTATCATCAACGAAGTCCACTTCACAATGTAGAGGTCAGCAAACTCATCGTCCACATCATCACCTCCAGATTTTGAAGTGAGGGTGAACGAGATCTCAATTCCAGCAATCACCTTCAACAGCCCTTGAAGGACGGCAGCAAGATGGGCACTTGTACCTCCAATAAGCCAAAACTGCTCATTTCGCCACCACTCTTCTAATTCTATTCCCGACCATTTAACCTCAAGCACCGCAAGCATGCAGAGAGTTATGGTGATGACCAAGAGGTAGGTGAGGAAAGTGACATTAAGGTTTTTGACGATGAATTGGCCAGAGAAGAGCGATAGGGCTGGGAGGAAGCAGTAGACGATGAGGAAGATGGAGGTGAATGGATAGATGCCAACATTGAGGTAAGCAATTCTTTGAAGGATCTTCATCTTGGAGGAGGCAAAGAGCGCATTGTTCCTTGAGAAGAAGATCTCCACAGAGCCAGTGGCCCATCGGAGGACCTGGTGGAGGCGGTCAGTGAGGTTGATTGGGGCAGTGCCACGGAAGGCGTCACGCTTTGTTACACAGTAAATAGAACGCCAACCTCGGTTGTGCATGCGGTAGCCAGTGACAACATCCTCAGTAACAGAACCATAGATCCAACCGACACGCTGACCCCATTCAGTCTTGTCCTCGTACCAGCATGAGATGACGGCAATTGCCTCTGCAACGGTGGAAGCATCAAGAAGGTCGCGGGGAAGGGTCAGGGCACCAGGAGGTCGGCCGTTCTTGACAGCAGGATGGTCTGCCAGGGGGCGGCCCTGGAACTCAGCCACAGGGATTGAATCAATGAGGAAGCTCGAGTTGCCAAATTTTTTGGGAAGGTAGAGAGGTTCATCTCCTCCTCATCAGAGTCGTCAGCCATCCGAAGGGCACGGGTCTCCTCAACAGTGGCGGAGTGGGGGCTCTTCTTCTTGCGGGGAAAGCAACAGGAACAACAGCCGGGGGTGTGATCCTTAGAGCGAGGGGGGTCAAAGCCATAAAGAGCAATGCGTCGGAAGAGGCAACCTGTGCCCACATAAACTGGACCCTGCAAGGTTGATGCATTCATGAATATTTCAACTTGAAGAAATATAGAAAATTGGAAAAAAGAAATTCAGGAATTGGGAAACTAGGTAAAAGTATAAGTGTTATTTATGATTGACTGCAAATGATAACAAGCACTAGACAGATAAAGATGCCTTAAGATGAATCAGTAAATTGTGGATACCTTGTGAATTGATGTAATTTTTCAATAGAACACTATCTACAAAATATAGAAAAGGTGTTAGCCCACAGGCCCTTCACCTTAGTTTTGATGATAACTAACCTATGAAGTTAAGTTTGCTAATGATCTTGTACTTAATAAGTTTCAGATATTGATCAAGATCTTAGTAGATGTTTAGCTTCAACAAAGAATTCAAAGTCAGTTTTAGAACAAACACATGTTGATTCAAGAACTCGCGCGTCAAGATCGCATCTAGAACTCAGTTGGAGTCAAGCTCCATGGATCAAGTTTGCATCGAGTCGTCTTGGAGATGAAAATCGAAGAGAAGACTTGCATCTCGGTTTGTTTAGTTTTGCTTTAGATCTTCTGTAAGAATAGATTATTCATGATATGCTCAAGTACACACACACACAAGTTCAATAGTTTAGATTTCGCTTTAATCGGTTTTGAATTTTCATGAATATATCTTTTGTTTTCATGAATAGATTTCATCAAAAGTAATTTACATGGTTTTTATGTATATCAGATTTTATCCATATACATCTATCTTTCATATTATCTAAAAACTCATTTTGATGATTCTAGTTCATGGTTTCAAGTTTTGTTTTTATCAAAACTTATTTTTAGATTTAATGTCAAATATATATATATATATATATATATATATATATATATATATATATATGAGAAAAATGTATATCAGCCCGCGGGCTGAGAGTACTCTCTCAGCCTGCGGTGACGTGGCTCGATTTGTCACCTCACTGACTTGCGGCCCGCTTTTAGGGAGAAGTTAAATTACCAAATACCCCTTATGATAACTTTTCCTTATTGTTTATTATTATTTTTCCCCCCTTTTATTTTGCCGCTCTTTATAAGATATAAATTACTTTTCGCCTTATTTGTTTACCTCTTTTTTGTAAGATCTAGTTTCTCCTTTTCAGCGTGGGATAAAAATTTTTTTGAAAATATAAAATCTTTTCAGATCAATCTTTTCAGTCTGCGATAAAATTCTACTTTATAGTTTTTTTTTTTTATATATAATGTAGTCAGAGTCTTTGGTCGCATTGTAGATTTAAACTGCGACCTTAGTCAAAGACTTTGATCGCAGTGTACATGGTTAAATGCGACCAATGTCGCAGTGTTGTTATTGATAAAGATGGCCAGCAACTGCAATCTAAGGTTGCATTACATGGACTGCGACTTTGGTCGCAGTACGTTAAGTAAGTGTTTTCCTTTAGATTAACATGCATAGCGACCAAGGTCGACAGTGCTGTTTTAGTTTAAGACTGCCGCCAGGAACTGCGACCAAGGTCGCCGTGTTGTTGTTTTATTAAGTGTTGTTTTGATGCGACTTGGAGTCACTCCGTGAGACGCGACCTGTCATAAAGATTTTATGAGATCTTTTTAACGTCAAGTCTACGCTGACGAACCCGCACCATTCGTTGTTTCCCGAAGCTGTTGTCCATTAAGGCCGACGGTTCTGATTAATGAACCATTAATTATGGTTATTATGGGCTGGCTATAAATAGGGCTCACACTCTCCCTTTAACAGCCCCATAATTAGACTGTTTTCATTTGAGAGCAATTGCTCTGAGAATTTTCGCCTTCTTCAGAGTCTCTAACAGGGGCCTGCCTCCATGGATGAAGATGACCCTATGCACGAAGATGACCCAGAGCTTGATTGTCCTTTTTCAGGTTCGCTGGGCCTCTGGGAGTATATTTGGCCGGTGAACTTGATCGATGTTCGTCCACAAGGGAAGAAGTCATGGTCCGCGACGTCCACAGTTTTTTAATACACGGGGACCTCAATAACACCACTGCTCTTATTCAACAAGGGCTCTTTTGATGTTTACTCTTCTTTGTACTGCTATATTGTAACAGTCAATCTTATTGTATAAGAGATCGTTTTTTGTATCATTTTCACATGCCTGGAGATAAATGTCTGGACATAAATAAAAAGACCTCAATAACACCACTGCTCTTAGTTAACAATGGCTCTTTTTTTTATGTTTAGTTTTCTTTGTACTGCTATATTGTAACACTCAATCTTATTATATAAGAGATCGTTTTGTATCATTTTCACATGCCTGGAGATAAATGCGTGGACATAAATAAAAAGCATATTTGTTTTTAATAAACTACGACCTTTTTGGTCGCAGTCATGCATTGCAAACAAAACAACTTGGACCAGAGACGCAACTGCGACCAAGGTCACATAAGACTACAGTGCAAACAGAAACAACTGCGACCAGGGTCGACATTGCGAGCAAAAACTGCGACTAAGCAACTGCTGCGGTGACATGTCACCTCGTCGCAGTGTTGTTGTTGATTAAGACTAAAGACCAGCAACTGCGTCCAAGATTGCAGATTAATTTTTTAAGACTGCGGCCATCAACTGCGACAATGTCGCAGTGTTCTTGTTGATTATGTATAAAGACCACCAACTGCGACCAAGGTCGCAGTGATGTTGTTGATTAAGAGTAAAGACCAGAAACTGCGACCAAGGTCGCTGTGTATTGTACGCGCCGGAAAATCTGGTGGTCGGAGAAAGTGGTTTTAACTGTAAAAGATTTCCTTGATTCAAGCGAAACGATTACAACCAAAAGAACTACTCTTCCCTCTTTTCCAGTTACAAGGGAGGGAGGATGTCTGAATCTTCCCTTTGTTTAAGGCTGGGTTCTTCGTGTGGCGATGGAGAGTGAATCTTGTTCTCCGTTGACCAGATGACCGTCCTGGACCGTCGGGGGTCTTCTCTTCGGTCGGTAGAAAGAGTAACTCAGCTCAGTCTACCAAAACTCTCAAAGAGGAGGTAGGCGAAGAGCGGCTAGTACTCAGTAAGCTCGCTGAAGAGTTTTTTTTTCTCTCTGTCGTTGATCTCTCCTTTGATTGTCGTCCTCTTTCCTTCTCGTCGTCAATCGTCCCCTCCTTCAATAGTGACGGGACTATTTATAGGGTTTTTAGGGGGTGATCGTGCCCTCCTGAAAACACTCCCGATTGAGGGGCCACTACCCGCTACATGCACGGTGACTGGCCCTTTATTTCGGGTAGTTGCAACTGAGACGCGGGTGTCGAGCCAACGCGCCTTGGATGCTGAGACGCGGGTGTCGAGCCAACGCGCCTTGGATGATGAGACGCGGGTGTCGAGCCGACGCGCCTTGGAGCTGAGACGCGGGCTTCGGGCCGACGCGCCTTGGAGCTGAGACGCGGGCTTCGGGCCGACGCGCCTTGGTACTGAGACGCGGGCTTTGGGCCGACGCGCCTTGGAGCTGAGACGCGGGTGTCGAGCCAACGCGCCTTGGATGCTGAGACGCGGGTGTCGAGCCAACGCGCCTTGGATGCTGAGACGCGGGCTTCGGGCCGACGCGCCTTTGATGCCGAGACTCTGCTTTCTTAGTGGCTTGTCTGTTTTGGACATTTTTAGACAGCCTACAGAACCCCCTCCAAAGTTTCCGATATTCCGCAGTTAAATGGGACGGATTTCGGAATACTTTGGATTTTAGCCGCGTTCGCCTCTATGGCTGGACTATTAATGCTCCGGGTTTGATCTTATCTGGATTTGGTCTTCGTGAGTGTACTGTTGAACTCTTTGCAGCCATCAGAGTTGATCATGTTGAGTGTTTAGATGCACAGTCTAAACTTCTCCGATTGCTTTTAGTCTGTCATTGGCGCGCTTTAAGCCAGGAGTGGTTGGTCGTCTGCTTGCGTCAGTGTACTGTTGAACTGATTTTGCAGAAGCAGGAGGCCAAACGCAGGTTCTTTTTCAAAAAGCAGAGATGGTACTGCTGTAAAGGCGCGATTTCTGTAATCGTGCGTCCTTTGGTACTGGAGACGCGACTGATTTTCAGAAGGTAGACGCGATATTTGGCCAGACTGAAAGGACGCGAATTTCTTAGAGAGACGCGACCTTCCAAATGCATTCATGGAGAGGCTGACGTGGCATGTCCATCGAGGAGGTGCGTTCTTTGGGCGCGAATTCTGTGCCATGTCATGATTACGCCGCCAGCTGGCCTAGGGAACCGGCGAAATTTCGCCTTTTGGCGCGCGGATTTCCTGGTTCATTAAATGAACTGCTCCACGTGTCGACTGCTGACTCGTGGCGGGGTTGCGACGCATGATCTTCTCCGTTCAGAAACGATTTGGTTACACGCGTCAAGCGGTGACTCGCTGCAGCGTCTACCGGGCCACGCGCCGCGTATCTTCGCGAATCCCTGTGCCCATAAAAGGCAACAGTTGGAGAGATGCATCCTCTTCTCTGAACGTACTTGCTGAGAAAAAAGAAAGAATTTCCTTCTCTGTTCATCTTCGAACTCGCTCGGATTTTTGAACTTTTAATGGCCCCCAAGATGAAACCGAGTGCATCGTCCTCAAGGGCGACCGTCGCCGAGGCTGAGAGAGACGCTTCCTCTGCGCAGGAGGCTGTTTTCCGAGGTAAAATGCCTCTTCGGCGTGGGTTTCGCCATTAAAACAAGTTCATAGAACCCTAAGAACCCTTAACACAGAATCGTGTTTGATTCTCGGACGCAGTCCTTGAGATGATAACCGGGGCGCAGGTTTGATGACCTGGCGTCGTTAAACTCTGCGTTTCGGATCTTTCACTTAGGAAATCTCTAGTTGTGAAGGATTCGAACGCGGTCTTGGTTTGCAGGACGCGGACTTGATCCTTGCGTTCTGCGCCATCAGCTGCCGATTTTGATGAATCTGGCGTCTGAGTCCAAGTACTTAGAGAAATTCGCAAGTCTTGGTTTGCAAAACGCGGACTCGATCCTTGCGTTTTGTGCCACTTGACGCGGATTTGCAGGTCTGGACGCGGGTTTGATAACTTCTGCGTCCCGTATCTCTTCTGCGTTTGGACGCAGATTCGCAGGTCTGGACGCGGGTTTGATAACTTCTGCGTCCAGTATCTCTTCTGCGTGTGGGCGCAGATTCGCGGGTCTGGACGCGGGTTTGATAACTCCTGCGTCCAGTATCTCTTCTGCGTTTGGGTTATGAACACTTAGCATTTTTCAGCATTTCTCCTTGCTTTTAATGAAGTATCTGATTGTGTCCTTTTCTTTCGCAGTGCGACATGTTTCTGGCCCACTTGTCAAGACGCGCCATTTTGGACATGTAGGTGGTGCTGACCAGAGCTTGACCTTCGTGCAAAGAATGAGTGTCCCATTGACTGCTGACCAGTCGCCGGATCGCAGGGAGAGGCTCTCTAATGTTGACAGGAGAACCTTTCGGGCGCTTATGACCGATGCAGCATTCACAACGGATGCTCGCGTTCCGCTGGAGAAGCCTGCCTTCTTCTTTGGAGATCGCATTCATGATGACGGCCGTCGTGTGTCTGAAGGAACTTACAAATGGCTCCGTCAGATAGGGGATGGACGATTGTTTCTTCCGGATATGGAGAGGATGTTCCCGTTGTTCTACTTCCAACACATGTCCATCCCTCGGAAGATGGAATGGGACATTTCCCAAACTGTCCCTGAAATCACCCTTGGAGACTTTGGCTTCCAGAGGGTAAACCGCCATGATAGTCATGACAGGTCAACCGTCGGCCTATTCCCCGCGTCGCGCAAATCCAATATTCCGGTCGGGGAGATACCACAGCTTGCTGCTACCTTCCTTAACTCGTTTATGGAAGTGGAGGGTGACTATCCTACCGAGTTCCGTGCGCATGGGTGGATCCATTCTACGGGGGATATTTGGTGGAGCAGGATGGTGGGTTTTGTCCTCACTGATCTTAAAGAGCTGCTAGAGCATGTGGGACTATACCCGGCGATCAGGGCCGTACAGTGGGGTATCCCACCGAGCTCTCACAATTTCTTCGGAGTCCTGGAGCGATATAACTCTCTGACGGGGACATTCTTCACCCCGGTTGGAGAGATGGGCCTGGCACTGCACGAGCTGCATGAGGTCTCGGGGCTGGCATCAGGGGACATTCCTTATGAGGAATATGTCCCTACCACTAAGGAGCTCCACATTTTGGAAAAAGAGTTTCCCGCAATATATGAGACCTACTGGGAGGTGATGTGCCACTTCCACATCTGCGGCCAGATAACTACCTGGAGATCAGGAGGAGTCAAGCAGTTGTCTTGGGCTAGTTATCTGTTCAACAATGTTAGCAATAAAGACCTCCCGATAACCCGACTGGCTGCCAGCTCTGATAGGGAAATCGAAGACAGGATTGATCAGGCTCCGAACAGCTTCTACACCACGGAGTCGAACGAGGACGGTTTCGACCCGGACTTGGTTTTTGAAAGCTTTCACCATCAAGCCCGGACTCCCATCTCTAGTCGAGCACTGTTGGCGGGCTTCTTGATGCTGTGGTTGAAGCGTTGTGTGGTGCCCACACTGCCACACGAAGTTATTGTTGCCGACGTGGTGTACCCGGCGGTGCTCCTGGCTCATGGCAGCCCCATAGCTCTTCTTCCGGCTGTGGTGGCCGGTATTCAGAGTGGGCTACGGGCGTTAGCCAAGAATTTCTGCGAGCCCCCGAAGACTGTTGACCCCCATGGAAAGCCATATGTCGACTCAGAGGGGAATCCGAAGGTGAAGCGCCCTAACCCTCGGGTTGAGCTGCCTTATACGTACCTCATGGCTTGGTACGTGATGCATTGCCCTTCTTTGATGACGGCGGCGCGTGGGGGCACGGTTCGTATCCCATTTGTGCAACGGCTGGAACGTTCGGAGTGGCGTGACACCTACCTGTATTATATTAGGAAGTGTCTTTCCTGCGCCACGAACTACCAGCTCAACCGCTGCTTCCCAGACGTTCCTGGTGCGGCTTTCGGGGAGTTGTTCGCTGATATCGCTGGTCGGGATGACTTCACACAACTGCCTGCGGGAATCTTCTGGTGGTTGATCAACATCCGGCCGGGATATGTGATGTTCCGGCAAGGGACTTCCTGCACCATCGAGCCATACATGCCGAACCGTTTTGCCCGACAGTTTGGCTACGATCAACTCTATGTCGGGAACCCCAATGCTCGGCTCGCCTTCGAAGGGAACCTGTTCGAGGGTGCTCGGGCTTGGTATTACAGTGTGGCTGGAGGGACGGGAGCAACATTCCGTCTACCCAACGAGACGCCCAAGTGCCGCACGAGCTTCAGCTTCTGCGCTTGGTACTTCCAAGCCAGCCAGGCACCAGACCTTGTTCCGGAGTCTTCATGCCTTGAGAGCATCAATGCACATCTCGAGGCCAGGTCAGAGTCCGGTAAACGTTCGAAGCTTATCGACCAGTATCTGAAGGCTTATAAGGAGGTCAAGAGACGGTCGAGGAAGGAGCCACAAGTAGCGAGGGCGGAGCCGCGACCGGCAAGGGCAGAGCCTCGAACGACAAGGGCTGAGCCACCAGCCACGAGGGAGGAGCCGCGGGCAAGGAGGTCTAAGCAGTTGGCGAGCAAGCGTAGTCGACGCTCTGCTTCTATTGCTGAGCCTGCCCCAAAGAAGGTTCGGAGGGACTTAACAGCTGAAGTCTCCCAATTCGGAGATATCTCTGCTGGAGTTGAGGCTCCTCCTGAAGAAATCCCTGTTAGGGTTGAGGAGCCGTCGGAAGATGAAGATTTCCCCACCCTAGTCCGTGCTCCTAGGTCGCGCAGTAAGACCGTGGAGGAAGGGGAGCTTGTTGACGAGTCCACCGCCGCCGAAGATGACGAGTCAGTGGAGGTTGACATAATGACTGGAGGGGATGTTGAGATTGTAGGCATCTCAGTTCAACCCGAGCCTTCTTCTGCTCATGATGTGAGGGACGAGGCACGGCAGCCGGGGTCTCCTAGCATCTTCATTTCCAGTCTTAGGGCAGTCGACCCTAGTCCTACCACTGGGGTAATTGGAGGTAAGGCTCCTGTTGCGGAGCTTCCTCGCGTTGCGCTGTCGTCTTCTTCGATATCGGGGGAAAGCGCCTTTGAAGACGAGACCGACTATGGCGATGAACCCGCTCTTCCTGATCAGAGCAAATTCTTCCACATCTCGGAGGAGGAAATATATGGGGGCGAGCCATCGACTGCACCATCGCTGGCGATTATCCCTACTGAAGGTACTCTTCCCATCTTCTGTCTAATTTTCTCTTTGCATATTGAAGAGGATGTTTTATCATTCTTCTTTCACGCTGCAGGGCCAGCCGGAGACGCCGACGCTACAACCTCTTCGCGTGTTGAGGAGATGGTGAAAGAGTTGACCCAGCCTGAGAGGATTGAGGTCTCGGCTGCTGAGATACCCTCAAAGGGGGCAGCTGTTGAGATCGGGGAGCCTTCCACTCTGCCAGAAGAGGAAGGAACCACTGAGGCTGAGGAGGCTCTCACTCTGCCGGGCGAGGAGGTTACTGCTGAAGCGGGGGAGACTTCCATTCCGCAGGATTTGACGTCTCTGGACCTCCAACCTGGTAAGGCAGCTCTGATGCTTTAAATGTTTCGCTTTTCTACCATTGTGGCTAACATCGCGATAACTTGCAGAGAGGACCGAGGGGGTTCAGGTGGAGGGTCCGATGGTTGGCACCCTTCCAGAAGGCCATACAGCTCAGGTCTCGGTGGAGGTTTCTGAGGAGGTCGTGGTTACCACTCCCTCATTGATCGTGGAGGCTCCTGCAGAGGTAGTACCTCCGGAAGTATCAGCGGCCGGTCTAGCTCTTGCCGTCTCGACGGCCAGCACGACTCTTGTGCGAGAAGATCCGCCTTATATCCCCTGTCCTGTGACAGAAAAGGGGTCGGGAAGCTTCCTAGGTGGTGAAGGCATGGGGGAACTGGCACGTCAGATGGTGCAGCAATTCTTCGCTTCGATGGGATCATGTATTGATCTCATCTTACGTGGAAACAGCTCGTTCCAATTTGCCCAGACGCTTCTTAAAAATCTGGCCGTGAACGTTGAATTAACCGGAGGCCCTTCACTTGCCAAGGCGTGTCTGCAGGTGGTAGAGCAACTGCGAGGCTACCTGCAGGAGCTGGAGTCCTTGGAAGATACTGGCTCTTTTAGTGAGGCTCAGGCCACCCTGACTAGGCTCCTAGCTACTCAAGAACAAGAGCGACAGGAGGCGGAGGCACAAATTGCTGCAGAGGCCCGCAGCCTTGAATATTCCCAGGCTGAATGTCAAAGACTAACTGCCAATTCAAGGGAATCCGAGCTTACCATGCAGAGCACTGAGCAAGTCATCATCAGTGCTCGTGACACCATTGCCAAGGCTCGGGACACCATTGCCAAGGCGGAAGCTGTGCTTGCGTTCAATGAGAAGAAGCTCGTTACCATCAAAGAGGAGCTTGAGGAGCAACAAGCTGCTAAGGCGCGAGCTGAAGAGAGTCTGTCTCTACACTCTTCCAGGGTGGAATCTCTGCGAGCGCAGCTGGCTGCAAAACCTTTCCTATCTGAGGAGGAGCTGCGGGTCCAAGCCATGGTGGAGGCTGAGAAGGCGCGTCAGATCAAGATGCATCATCTCAGGGAACAAATCCGTTCCTTGGCGATCCAGGACGTTTAGCCTTCTTTTCTTTTTCCCCCCTCTTTTTTTTTTGTAAAGAAGAGGACACTCTGCTCACCAAGAGTGTTTGTATCTACTTTTATCATTTTTGAAATAAAAGTATGAAAAATTTTTATCCCCTTCTTCTTTGCGTTGCTGTGGATGAATCCACCTGGCTGTGAATGCTAGACTTAGGTAGGCTGTGAATGCTAGACTTAGGTAAGACTAAGTTTTTTCAATGAGACGCGGCGTCGGCTCTAAGTCTTCTTGATGAGACGCAGCATAGACGCAGCATAGAGTGAAAACGCGGCCTCCGAACGCAGCGTCAATCACAGGGTGAGACGCGGTTCTTAGTTCATGAGAACTTAGGCAGGACTAAGTCCTTTTGACAAGACGCAGCATCAATCCATAGGGAGACGCGGCCATCATTGTTTCATGAGACGCGGCATTCATTCAGGGAGACGCGGCTCTGAATAACGCGGATCTGCTTCTGCGAAGAAGGAAGCGGATCAGGCAGACGCGGGAGACGCAGCCTTGTGCCTTTCCCTTAATTCAAAAATGGATTAAGTGCTCTCTGAGGGGACGCGACTTTGACTCGCGCGGGCATCTTTCTGGGACGCGGATGTGTGGATAGTTCTTCAATCCGCGTCTGGGTGTAAACTCCCAGGCGTTACATACAGCCTGTCATAGGGATTTGGTGTGATCTTTAAATATCAGATGCGGATTTTCCGCTTTGTTTCCCGAAGCAGTTGTCCACGCGTCGGCTGCTGATTGGGCTTGAGTATTGATTTAAACGAGAAACCAGTGCGGGCGGTTGGAGATCAGCGCCAGCGGCGGTTCTCGAAGCAGCGTTACACGCGTCCGGCCCTTATTGGATCTTGGCAGTTGTGCAGTTATTAATGCCGGCGGTTCAGATTACGGGGCCATTAATCGCTATTATCAGGAGTTGCCTATAAATAGGGCGCCCCTTCTCCCTTCAATCCTGCCTTTGGACTATTTTGTTTTTTGAAAGAGAGAGCGCTTTGAGAACCTTCATCTTCCTCAGCGAATTGTCTCCATGGATAAGGAAGGCTCTGAAGATGACCCAGGGCTTTTAAGCTCCTGTTTGGTCTCTTTAGGAGAAAACAACTCTTTGCCTTGTGACCGCGTTTGCGTCCTGGTGCAGAGAGTACAACTCTTGATAGAGGTCTCCACGGGTATGCCGTTCGTTTCACCATGACATTTTAGATTTACCATGGCCTGTACCTTGGCTTCATGTCATCTGGACCCCCTCATGAAGTCTGCATTGGTGCACTCCTTCTGGAATTTGTACCATAGACCTGAACTTCTCCGGACGCGCGTGCAGGAATCTTTGGCACTTGGCGTTGGCGCGTTTTATGGCTTATGCCTTAGCGCGTTTCATGGCCAATGCCTTGGACGAATTCCAAAAAAGGTTTCAGACCCGCACCTTGCAACTCCTGTTCATGGAGATGGCAATTTTCGGCGTCTGTGCCTTTTCGGCGTTTGTGCTCTTTGACCTAGGCGCAGAATGGGACCGCGTTTTGATTCGCGTTTGTCTCTGCTGACGCAACAGTTTGGCTTGCTGCGCGTGTCATTCCTGCGTCTTGGCAGACTGCATGGATCATTCCCGCGTTTGGCTGACTGCGTGGATCATTCCCGCGTTCGCCTCTGCTGACTTAGTTTTTTCTCTGTTTACACTAAGTTGCAGATTGTTCTTATTCTCTCTTTTTGTTCCTTGCAGGTTTGCTGGGCCCTTGGAAGAATACTTCGGTCGGCGAACTCATTCAACGTTCACCTATGAGAGAATATATTATGGTCCTCGTCACCTATAAGAGAGTATATTACATCTCTGACGAGGACCCAACCCTCGCCAAGGTCTCTTCAGATCTGGTGCAAGAGACGGATAGGCTGAGTATCGGCGAGGGTGGTCCGGCGGTTACGGTGGCGGATGAGATCCTCTTCCTCTCCCTACCCCAGAAGTGACATCAAGGACATTCCGTTGGATGGCCTGCTGGGGAAAGGGATGGTGATGAATGCAGGACTCTCTGCTGCCGCTGGACCTAGTGGAGGGTAGCATCCTTTGTGATGACTCCGAAACTTCCTCTCTCACCCCAAGAGTGACTCCATGTTTGTTGGATGGTCTACTAGGGAAAGAGACGCGCCTGAACGAAGGGTTGCAGGACCTTCTGTTGCCACCGGACCTCAAGAACACCATTGCTCTTGGCTTGGTCAGCTAGGGCGCTTTCGAAGTTGGCGTCATGCATCAAAGTGCGACCGGTTCCAACAGTCGCCACTTCTTCAGACATCATGCACTTAGGATCAAATGCGGCTTCAAGGAGTGAGTACGGCCTCAGAGAGAGAGAGAGGGACTTCTTTGTACTCCTTAATTGTAACACTCAATCTTATTGTATAAGAGAGCGTTTTGTATCACTTTCATGTGTTTGGATATGAATAAAAGTGACACTTTTCTTTTTGCCTCTTTCTGTTGTCTTGAATGTTTTGTTTTAGAAGCAAAAGAATGATTTTGGTGGACCCGCCACTTTATAAAAGAAAGTGACAAGTAGAGTGTGTACCCCCAGAGAAGGTGAACTTTTATCAAGGATTTGGGATTAACTTGATTTAAGATCAGCTGGGGATTTTGATGGAAGCATTGTTTATTGGTGTAATGTTAACCAACACTGCCTCCAAAATAAATTTGATACTCGGTTGGGAGAATATCAAATGAAACTAGACTCGAGGGGAATCTAGTAAGATTTTTACCGTTAGAGGTGTGATATTAACTTAACGGTTTAGAAGTAGTCTTGTCAGAAATGTAATGTTAACTTGACAAGGATGTGAGTTAGAGGTGTGATATTAACTTAACTCAGAATGTCACTGTCATAGGTGTAATGTTTAACTTAACAGTGAGGTAATGCTAGAGGTGTGATGTTGAACTTAGCATTGGTCATCTCGACTTAGACGAAGAAGTCGAGGAAAGGTCATGGCCATAGGTGTATTGTTGAACTTAGCGATGACTCGGATGCTAGAAGTGTAGTGTTAACTTGGCATCGTCCATTTCAGCTTCGATACAGAAGTCTGAAGAAAGGTGACTATCAGAGGTGTGATATTAACTTGACAGGCACTCGATGTACTGCTTAGAGGTGTAATGTTAACTTTAAACAGTAGTTTTGTCAGAGGTGTGATATTAACTTGACAAGAATTTGCTTGCGATAGGAGCAATTTGAGGACCTGTCATTCTATTGATGAGAATTGACAAGTGGAATTTGAAGTGCCAGAGGTATAGTGTTGACTTGGCAAATTTGAGAGTTTGTTACTCTATGCAGAGTTAACAAGCAAGGTTTATACTTGACAAAGAGTATTCATTACCAGAGGTATAGTGTTAACATAGTAATGATTGCATTTTGTGGTCCTACCATTCTATGGATGAGAATTGGTAAGGGATTTTGGAGGGAAGAGTGGAATCAAGTCCACTTAGGATTTTTAGCAAACCCTCAGCTATCAACGGATTTGAGATGCCTTTACCAACTACCGTTTGAGTTGGGCTAGCCATGCTATTCCCCTCAGCATGATGAGTTGTCGAAGACTTATGTTGGACTTAAAAGCCAACATTTTCCTCTATCCTTAGCCGTCGGAGGGCCGGATCAAATGGGAACGTGTCCCTTAGGATTTTTAGCAAATCCTCAGCTGTCAACGGGTTTGTCATGCCTTTACCAACTACCGTTTGAGTTGGGCTAGCCATGCTATTCCCCTCAGCATGATGAGTTGTCGAAGACTTATGTTGGACTTAAAAGCCAACATTTTCTCTATCTTTAGCCGTCGGAGGCGTTGGATGTTTCCGATCAGAGGTGTATTTTTAACTTGATCGGTGGAAGAATGCCATCTAGGGATAGTATTTCTTCAAGAATTTGCCATTGATTGGCATCATGAGTGTATCGCCATTTGAGGTTATGAGGCGATACGATCCATTTGAGTAGACTGACTCTACTACAAACGGTCCTTCCCATTTGGGTTGGAATTTTCCTTTCGTCTTGTGCGTCATGACCATGGGTCTTCGGACGGCTAAGACGAGGTCGCCTTTCTTGAAAGTTCGGGATTTGACTTTCTTGTTGAAGGCTCTGGTGATACGAGCTTGGTAAAGCTCGATTTGTTGTTGGGCCTGCAGACGCTTGTCGTCTAAGGCTTCCAATTCTTGGAGTCGCTGTCGATGCTTCTCCTCTGTTGTCATTTCCGCTGTCAAGGCGACGCGAAGAGATGGAATTTGGATTTCCAGTGGAAGGACGGCTTCGCATCCGTACACCAAGGAAAATGGCGTGGCTTTAGTTGGGGTTCGCACAGTCGTGCGATAGGCCCATAAGCATTCGCCCAACTTATCGTCCCAGTCTCGTTGACTTTTCGAGACGAATTTCTTGAGAAGCTTGCCAATAGTCTTATTGAAAGCTTCTGCGAGGCCGTTAGCGGGCGGATAGTATGCCGTTGATGACACACTCTGGATTCTGAACTTGGCGCAGAATCTCTGAAAAGCCTGGCTGATGAACTGGGGTCCATTGTCATGGACAATCCGCCGAGGCACACCGAACCGGTAAATAACGTGATGTTTCACGAACTTGATCACGTTAGAAGATTTCACCTCTTTCAAAGGGATAGCTTCGGCCCACTTTGAGAAGTAATCGGTTATCGCTAGGATGAACCGATGTCCCTTTGATGATGGTGGGCTGATAGGACCAACCACGTCCATCCCCCACATTTCGAACGGCCAGGTAGAGGTCGTAGAGTGGAGGTATCCTGGTGCTTGATGGATGAAATCGCCATGTATTTGACAGGCGTGACATCTTTTGGCATAGGCAACAGCATCGGCAACCATCTTGGGCCAGTAGTAACCCAATCTTTGGAGTCGGTTTGCCAGCTTCGGGCCAGGTTGATGAGCTCCACACGTACCATCGTGGGCTTCTTTCAACACTTCGTGGGCTTCTTTTGATGAGAGGCACCGGAGCAGGATCCCGTCATGCGATCTACGATACAATGTTCGCGAAATCGCATTGTAGTAGAATTGGAGGCTTTCCTTCGGATGGCAGCCGCCTCCCTGGTGTCTTCGGGCAAGATGCCGTACAAGACAAAATCAATGTAGGGGAATCGCCAGTCTTTAAGCTCTGGATCAGTTGACACTTCAAGTGTTTCCTTACCGCGACGATCTCCCGTTGACCTCTGGTAGTCTCCGAGGGGACTTTTTGGGCAGTATAGGTCGTGGCTATAGACGAATACCTTCTCCATTGCTCCGGCTGGAAGAGCTAAGGAGGCAGCAAGGGATGCAAGTGCATCTGCATGCGCATTTTGCTTGCGCGGTACATGGTCGATGTAGAAGTTTGAAAACCTCTCGGCCATGTGGATTGTCGCGTTGTAGTAGGGTACTAGATCTTCATGCCTGACCTCATACTCTCCGCGAACTTGGCTGACGATGAGTTTAGAATCACCGTATGCCTCGAGATTTTTAACGCCAATCTCATCGGCGAATTGCATCCCAATCAAAAGAGCGTTGTATTCCGCCACATTGTTGGAACAGGGCTCGGTTAACGAGATAGCTCGGGGAATCACGTAATTTTGTGGGGAGACGAGTACCACTCCTACCCCCGCTACTGTGTGTCCCTTCGGGCTTGCCCTTGATGCACCGTCGAAGAAAAGTTGCCATACTTGACTTTCGAACGATGTCTGAGCTAGGCAGACTTCGGCGACCTCATCTGGGAGATCCTCGTAGAGTTTGGCTGCCCTGGGATCTGGGTGTTCAGCTAGGAAGTCCGCCACCGCTTGTCCTTTAATGGCTTTTTGGGGTAAGAAGTGCATCTCGTATTGAGAGAGCAATATGGCCCATTTTGCCAGCCGGCCATTTAGTGAAGAAGGCTTTGTCATAAGTAACCTCAGGGGGTTGACTTTTGATATGACATTTATAGTCTGGCCTACCAGATAGTGTCGCATTTTCTGAATGGCGAACACTAATGCCAAACATTCCTTCTCGATCGGGTTATACCGATGTTCGGCTCCGATCATCGTTCTACTTAGGTAGTAGATTGCTTGTTCTCGCCCCTGGTCATCATTCTGAGCTAGTAGAGCTCCCAAAGAATGATCCATTGATCGGACGTACACCAGGAAAGGCTTTCCGGATACCGGAGCTGCCAGGACTGGTGGTTGGGTGAGGTAGTGCTTGATCTCCTCAAATGCTTGCTGGCAAGCGTCGTCCCAAATGAACGAAACGCCCTTCTTCATCAGTTTAGCGAAGGGTTGGCATCTCCCGGAGAGATTTGAAATGAATCTGCGGATGTATGCCAATCGTCCTTGTAATCCTCTGAGCTCCTTGAGGCTTCTGGGGGGTTGCATCTCTTAGATAGCACGGACTTTCTCCGGATCCAAATGGATTCCTGTGGAAGTCACAACAAACCCTAGGAATTTGCCACTGGCTACCCCCAGGAAGGACTTGGTGGGGTTCATCTTCAATTGATGAGCCCGCATGATGTCGAAGACCACCCTCAGGTCTGCTATGTGATCACCTTTAGTGCGGCTTTTCACCGCGATGTCGTCGACATAACATTCCACCGTTTTGCGTATCTGCCGATGGAAAATGGTATTCATGGCCCTTTGGTAGGTTGCCCCCGCATTTTTCAGACCGAAGGGCATGACGGTGTAGCAATATACCCCTAGAGGTGTCCTGAAGGAGGTGTGCTTTTCGTCATCGGGATACATCTTGATTTGATTATATCCTGAGAACCCGTCCATAAAGGACATTCGCTCGAATCCACAAGTATTGTCAATCATGACATCTGTGATTGGCAATGGGAATTCGTCTTTGGGGCAGGCCTCGTTTAGATCACGGAAGTCGATGCAGATCGGATCTTCCCGTTCTTCTTGGCGACGGGGACGATGTTGGCTACCCAGTCGGGATGTTGTTCTTCCCGGATGAAGCCGGAATCGATGAGCTTTCTAACTTCTGATTGAATTGCCTCCATTATCTCTGGACGGAACCGTCGCTGCTGTTGTTAACAGGCTTCATGTCCGGATTGATGTTGAGGCGATGCATAGCCACTTGAGGATCAAGTCCAGGCATGTCCTCATAATTCCAGGCGAAGACATCTATATACTCTTGTACAAGAGATATTAAATCCTTCTTCTCTGAAGGTGACAGGCCGTCACTTATGAAGATGGGTTTAGGATTGGCTTCATCTCCTAGGTTGACTTGAACAACCTTGTCTTCTGTGGGTGGCTCACGCTGTTCAAAGCGGATGTCCCAAAGAGCATTCAAATGTCTGATCCAAGGGTCTGTATCAGATTGGATCATTTCTTCATCTTCATCCTCCATATGGCTTGTCGAAACCATGTTTACTGACAGCCCTTTGAAGATGTTGCCGACACTGACATCTGATTCCCACGACGACGTGTCTGATGAGCAGTCATGACTTGACAGTCTCTCCGAATCAGAGGCTGATGGCACTGGGGTTGATATATAGCCCAACCCCCGGCGCGTCTGATGATAGTAATCAGGGGTTTTCCCTTTCGGTACAAAGGATCGAAGCAGTGTTCTTCTTCCTTTTCCGAAGTTCAACCCAGGCCTGTTGGTTAGATCATACCCCATGCGCTTCATCATCTTGAGCGTTTTCGGTTCATAATGATCGAACTGAGGGGATTCATCCTCACCTTCCGATTCTTCGTGGGGCATTGGTTCAGATGCGATTCGCCCAAAAAGTATTGGTCTTTGGCCTTTTCGTCTGGCTGGAACCATGAATACAGACTCTTGCGCGTCTCCATTATCCTGGTACGTCCCGAAGGATGATTTCACCAGTACATGCAAAGATGTCAAAGCATCTATTGCCGACCAGAGGTCATCGTCCACGTCGGTAGTGGTATCCGACGGTATTGAATCGGAAACATACACAGGAAAATACGCAAAATCTAAATCTTCATTAATGTACCAACCACCCGCATCGTCGGTGGTATCAACATCGAGCTTATTAGTGCTCTTACAAGTGGTTCCAACTCCCACAGGCATTCTTCTTTCTCAGGCTCAATGTCAGCTTCATTACCAGAGTCTGGCTCCTCTGGTTGTGGGGTTTCATTAGTCTCCTCCGGATCCTGATATAAGAGGGAGTCCGTGAAATAATTTTCAACTCCTTTAAACGGATGCCTTTCGGCAATCAACGTTCGGACCTGTCCACTCTCGTCAATGTATTTCATGACTTGGTGGAGAGTAGAGGGAACGATGGAATTGCGGGTGAATCCATGGTCGTCCCAGCAACAGGTTGTAGGAAGTGTCCGCGCCAATGACGTAACACGTCACTTCCGACTTGAGGCTCCCGATCTGGCATTTGAGCTTGATCTTCCCCATCGGGCGGGAGCTGTTGGCATTGAACCCGTAAATAGTCGTCTGGGTAGGGCTCAGACGATGGGTAGGAATGCCTAGAAACTGCATAACCCGGCGAGGTATGATGCTTAGCGCAGACCCTGGGTCTACCTGGATGCGGTTCACCTCGGATGACCCAATATACCCTGTGAAGTATAGGGGTCGGTCATGCTCCCTTTAACCTGCATGTCGTCTGTTGTGAAGGTGATGCAGGGAGCATTTGGGGAGGCGTGGAGGCAATCCTCTACATCTTCCTCCCTTGGCACACGAGTCATGAAGACCTCAGCGTTTGCCAAAGCTTCTTGTAGAGCCTCTCTGGTTGACTTTGATAGCCTCAGGAGTTCATACAAGGTGATGCGTGCCGGGATGTTGGCTAGTTGAGCCAAGACGTCGAAGCGGTAAGGTGTCGAGGATCCTTCTGCTGCACCTTTTAGAAGAGCCGAGAAAACCGGGTTTCTTTCTGTTTCTCCACAGGTGGTTTCGTGGAGGGCTTGGCTGGTTCTACGGCTGGTTGCGGAGAAGCCGCTGCTGTCTCGCCGTACTGCTTCAAGTATGCCTGTCCTGAACGGGTCCCCGCCGTAGGTTGGCTGGGCTCTGCGGCCAGGACTATTGTTTCCTCTTCTGAGTCAGTCAGCGAGGGAACATCAGTGTCCGCTTCTCGAGAGGAGGCGCATATCACATGGCAAGATGAAGTCTTCCCTTTGCCTTTGGACTTCCTGTTGGTCACAGTCGTCCATTGTTGCTTGTCGACGAGGTCAGGGTGGACCCACATGATTTCCCCTCGAGGTGTAGGGATGGGTACCAAGCCTTTCTCCCGCTGCTGATGAGGGTCTGTGTTGACCACCCTCAGTTCTCCTTTCGGGACAGAGATCACCCCCACGGGTGTCGGGGGTCGTGTCCCAAACTGGAGAATCGACGTCATGTTGGCTGTCATCTTCTTTTGCTCTGGTCGGAGTTTTAATACCTCCGCGTCAATCAGAGCTTGAAGGATGTCCTTAAAGACGTAGCAGCTTTTGGTAGGATGTCCGAGCATCCTGTGGTATAAGCAGTAGGTGGGATTGTCGGTCTTGCCGACTTCCTCCGGGCGCCTAATTTCAGGGAGCTTCAGTCGATTGCTCTTGTTGAGTAGCTTGAAGAGCGAATCGACGTGTTCCTCCTTGAAGGAATACTGCTTGTTGGGGCGTGGCTGGCTTGAAGAGCCACTTGCCCTGCCTGTTTGAGGTTTGGTGGGAGATTTGGACTCCGTCGCCAAATTATCCTTCCGCTTGGTTTGGAGGGATGTGTCTGGTGCACGCCTTGTCGACCTCTCTGGCCTGGGCTTGCCTTCTTCCGCTCTGACGCGGGCGACAATCTCCTCAGCCTGTTCACCTTGCTGGACTAATTGTTTCCAGGTGCGGCTTTCAGCAACTCCTATTTGAGCAAGGAGTGAGGTTTGGAGATTATGGCGACATGTTTCCACCAGGGTGGCCTGGGTCATGCCGCTTGGACATCGGAGTGTCATGTTCCGAAATCTTTCTACGAAAGACTTGACGGACTCTCCCTTTCGCTGTTTTGTAGCTAAAAGGGTAGGCATTGTGACCTCCGAATCATCTTCGAAGAAGCGTGTTAGAAACAGCTTCTCCAAGTCGCCCCAGTTCTGATGGAACCTTCCGGGAGCTTCATAAACCATTCAAAGGCCAACCCTTTTAGGGTGCCAATGAATAGGCGTGCCAGGATGGCATCGTTATCTACCACATTCCCGGTCTGGGATTTGAAGTAGTAGATGTGCTGGTTGGGTGACCCCTTCCCGTCGAATGCTTGGAGGGTTGGAGCCTTGAACTTAGGAGGGTATGGAACTAAGTCCCACTCAGCCGGATAGAGCCGGACCACTCCTGCTTCTTGGAGGTCCTTGCGATTGGCAAGGGCCTCGAGGCGTCGTTCCAATTGACTCACCTCTTAGCATGAGTCTTCTCCTGGTCTTGGTCGCTTCTTGCCTGCGACGAGGGCTTGGACACATCCGAGGTAGATCGTCGTGTCTCGTCAGAAGATTCGGAGGGTGGGCTTCCTCCCTTTCTACCTTTCCCCTTCGGCCGTCTAGGGGGAGATCTCGCTCTTTCTTCAAGCAATTTCTCAAGCATATGCTTAAGGGAGTCAATGGATCTCTGTTGAGAGGCGATTATATCCATCTGGTGCTTCTGCGTCTGCTCTAAACGCCTGGTCGTCTCCTCAGGAGTGTCGGCCATGTAGGCGGAAGCCTCCTTCTCGACGGAAGAGTTTGAAGCCTGCGACTCCACTATAGCGGAGTGAGAACCACCCATTCTAATGCCGCGGGCTAAGGCATTATAGTCAATTGGGGGAATGGCCCCTGTCCGGGTGCGAGTGTGTTGATACACCCCCTCCGGCTCAGAGTCTGATTCCTCTGAGTTGACCATTGGTTGTTTTCCCTTGCTTCTGCTAGTCATGTTTGCAGTAAGCTCCGGGTATTCAACGTCTGAGAAGGTTCTCCTTCTGTGGGAGCGTCTTTCTTGGCTAACGGGGGAATCAGGGTCAGCTGTCTAATTAAAGACGGCTGGTGCACGCCTGACTCGCAATGGCATCCAGAGAGCATCTGGATGAGCTGTTGACAGCAGCATGGAGAAGTGGTCTGATTGGCACTCCTTTTCCTTGTCAAATAATCCCTCAAATCTGTGGGAGGGGGATTAAAGAGACTGGTCTCGCAACGTCGACGACGGGAGACAGTCATGTGCTGTTCAGCCTGGACACAGGTTTCAGAAACGCGGCTGTTGCGTCGCGGCTGCGTCACGCGCGTCTGGCGTCTCTGTTGATATGAGACGCGACTTTCGCGTTGCTGTCTGCTGCGTTGGAGCAGAGAGACTTGGGAGAGAGTGGGCTGCTGGGCCCCACGCCTATGGGCGCGTGCTTCCTGCGTTTGACAAGACGCAGAAGCTTCGCTTTGGCGTTTGGCAAGTTGGTCTTCAGAAGGCTCAACTTGGGGAGTCTCGCGTTTGGGTCGCCAAACACGGACCTCTCGCACTGGACGAGGTGCGGGCAAGGCATCGGATCGTACGCTGCGTTCAACCCCAGTCAGAAAACCAACGGTTCCGACCGAGTGTTGACGCGCGCGTCTTCTCTGTCGACGCTCGGCATTCCGATTGCGCCGTGGAGGAAGAGAGAAGCCAACAACTTCCTGGTTTGTAGAACCAGGGGTGTTTGCCACGCGGGTCTCCTGAGAGACGCTGACGCGGGCGTTCTGTGCGACACGGTCGATCGCACCAGTAGATGTGCCGGGGACCACGCGGGCCTTCAGAGAGGCGTTGGCGCGTGTGTTCTGCGCGACGCGGTTGATCGCAGCAGAGGTGTCTGAGGTTACGCGGGCCTTCTGGGAGGCGTCGGCGCGTGAACCAAACTTGGCACAGTGGGCAGCAGGAGCACCCGACAGAGCCTCAGATTGGGCTTCAGGGGGCTGTCCACTTGAGACCCTGCGGCAGACGCGGGTCTTTGGGCTCTTGGATCCAGAAGAGAGGAACTCTTCATACTTCGCCTGGTCGAACTCGACGACGAGGGATTCGACCATTTTCCCCTTACGGAGAACGTCATCTTGCACCACGGTGCGCTCGTCAGTAACGAAGGTAGTCCCCAGCGGAGTCGCCATCTCTTGTACGCGCCGGAAAATCTGGTGGTCGGAGAAAGTGGTTTTAGCTGTAAAAGATTTCCTTGATTCAAGCGAAACGATTACAACCAAAAGAACTACTCTTCCCTCTTTTCCAGTTACAAGGGAGGGAGGATGTCTGAATCTTCCCTTTGTTTAAGGCTGGGTTCTTCGTGTGGCGATGGAGAGTGAATCTTGTTCTCCGTTGACCAGATGACCGTCCTGGACCGTCGGGGGTCTTCTCTTCGGTCGGTAGAAAGAGTAACTCAGCTCAGTCTACCAAAACTCTCAAAGAGGAGGTAGGCGAAGAGCGGCTAGTACTCAGTAAGCTCGCTGAAGAGTTTTTTTTTTTCTCTCTGTCGTTGATCTCTCCTTTGATTGTCGTCCTCTTTCCTTCTCGTCGTCAATCGTCCCCTCCTTCAATAGTGACGGGACTATTTATAGGGTTTTTAGGGGGTGATCGTGCCCTCCTGAAAACACTCCCGATTGAGGGGCCACTACCCGCTACATGCGCGGTGACTGGCCCTTTATTTCGGGTAGTTGCAACTGAGACGCGGGTGTCGAGCCAACGCGCCTTGGATGCTGAGACGCGGGTGTCGAGCCAACGCGCCTTGGATGATGAGACGCGGGTGTCGAGCCGACGCGCCTTGGAGCTGAGACGCGGGCTTCGGGCCGACGCGCCTTGGAGCTGAGACGCGGGCTTCGGGCCGACGCGCCTTGGTACTGAGACGCGGGCTTTGGGCCGACGCGCCTTGGAGCTGAGACGCGGGTGTCGAGCCAACGCGCCTTGGATGCTGAGACGCGGGTGTCGAGCCAACGCGCCTTGGATGCTGAGACGCGGGCTTCGGGCCGACGCGCCTTTGATGCTGAGACTCTGCTTTCTTAGTGGCTTGTCTGTTTTGGACATTTTTAGACAGCCTAAATGTATTTTATTAAGACTAAACACCAACAACTGCGATCAAGGTCGCAGTTTATTTTATTAAAACTACGGTCAGAAACTGCGACCAAGGCAGCAGTGTTGTTGTTGATTAAGACTAAGTGCAGCAACTGCGACCAAGGTCGCAGTGTATTTATTAAGTTTGCGTCCTTGGTCGCAGTATTTCAACCAATACATAGTAGTAAAAAATGTAATTCACACAATTAGCTTTAGAAAACAGATTATATATATTAAAAAGAAAAACAAAATACAATTTTTTTAACTTCTAATCGTCGTCATCACCATCGTAATCAGATTCGTCGTCAAGAGTCATGCTTTCGTCTTCTGTCTCTTCCTCCTCTTCAGGTACAGTCTCATCGTCGCTTTCTTCCTCTTCATGTTTGTGTTTTGGTTCATCAATGAACTCCCAGAAAGGGTCGTCTGTATCAAGCTCAGATTCTGACCCATAGCGAGACATTGTTTCAGAACTAAACATAAAATCATCATTTGATGATTGGCTTCTTTCCGGTGAAGACGGTGGTGATGGTGAAGACATTTTTGAATGTATTTTCGGAACAGTGAGAGTAACGAGTTTGAGCAAAAAATAACTTAGTATGTTTTTAATCCTTTGCTCATGACCCTTTATATGTATTTAATCCCGGAATTCCAAAAGGTTTAAGCTCTCGGACCACGTGAATATCTCTCAAATATATTTTCTATCTTTTCCCAAAAATTGTATACTTCCTAGGTGACTGTTCAGTTATCCAAAACAGTTTAAAAGTTAATACACTATAACTTTAAATTACTTTGAACTCCAAAACAGTACATTATTGCGACCAAAGTCGCATTGGGAACTGATAAATGATTAACTGCGACCATAAATTGCATCCGTAGTAGGATTGCGACTATGGTCGCAGTGTTTAAGAGCAGCAGTCGCAGTTTGGATATGTAATTAAAAGAGCTTATAAGTTAATATAGTGAGAAAGAGACCTTACAAAAAAATAGAATTAAAAGCTTTAAAAGAAGACAAAATATAATTGAATATCAGAAGATCAGGAAATCCTAGTCCTCGTCATTATCACCATCATAAGCAGATTCATCGTCTTCATTCTTCTGCTCTTCCTCTTCATCACTTATTTCCTCATCATCTTGCTGTTTTTGAGGTTTTTTTGGTTTCACCGATGAACTCCCAGAATGGATCGTCTCTATCAAGCTCTTCGTCTGACCCGTTGCTAGGAAGCGAGCCTACAGCATCAGAAGACATGCTTTCATCAAGCATGTCTCCGTCAAGTGGCAGAGGAATAATGTCTTCTTCACTAACCCACATGAAAAATTCATTATCATCATGAATAGGAGGATCAGTTAATACATTATTTGATGTAGTGAGATAGTCAAAAGGAGTGAAGTCCAGACTGGTATCAGATTCACTAGAATATCCTAAAGACAAAGGACCGGTGGGGGATTGATTGAAGTTGAATTCTGAGTGTTCAGAGGAAGAAGATGGGGAAGACATGATTCAAGAATGAATTTTTTTTGGAAGTTTTTGAAATCAAATTGAAAAGGAAGAGCAAAATTATAGTTTTTTAGGTATGAGGTAATATATTAGTTACAAGCATTATATAAAGGTCAATATTGTGGAAGAACATGAATAGTAATAATAATTGTTACAGGTGAGGGTTGAGTATGGTAGGAAGTGGTAAAAAAATTAAATATTTAATTGAAGATTTATTGCTGGAGAATCCGAAGTACAAATTAACTTTTTATAGAATTGTTTGGCTATATCTTTAGATTACGTATGGTGCACATTTTCCTTTCTCGAGATTAACATTAGTGCATCTCTTTTTTTCTAGACTGGTGTTGTATCACGGTAGATATAATATTAATTACTTCTTTTACATAAGGCATGAGAAAGAAGATTGTGAATTTGGTCGCAGTACCGAAGGAGGTCGCATTGCTATGCGATAGCATTTTTTGTCTTGTATTCTTTATTCTGTATTAACTCTGCGACCATGGAATGTTTTTTTTACTTTTGAATGCTAGAGGTCGCTGTCGTCATTTAAAAGGGGTATTTTTGTCATTTTGATTCACGATTGTTTAGGCGGGATTTTTTGATTTTTTTTGGCGCCCACACTCTGCGACCGATGTGTGGCCTATATTCAGCCACGTCCCGCAGGCTGAGAAACTCTCTCAGCCCGCAGGCTGAGGTACAGTAAGCCCCATATATATATATATCATTCATTTATATGTGATTGGATTCTATCCATACACATTATGCTACAAAATGTGTTCTATATCATGTTTTTGTATCTATACAAGTTTTGGAGAAAACGATTTTTCATTCAAAGTTTAGTTTATGAAAAATACGGTTTTCGGTTTAAAACTAAATTTCTATGTCTCAAAAATAGTTCAATAGTTTATAATATGTGTTGATTTTTGGTCACACATATTTGTACTTTAAATATATACATGAACATATTTTGTGGAATTATAGAGTTTTATGAGATTTTATAGGTATTTAAAAGACCAAATATTTCAACCTATAAAACCTGACTCAGGGCTGCTAACGGTCGACCGACCGGTCGATCGACGTGCACAGAAGTGCACAGACTTTAGCGGTCGGCTGAGCGATCGCCGGTCCAGAGAGTCTGCTATCTAGATCTGGCCCCGGTTGACCGGTTGATTGACCGACCCAGAAAAAGCTATCTCATTTGGCCTCAGTCGACAAGGCGATCGACCGACAGGAAAGTCGCCTTGGGGCAGTCGACCGACAACCCCAACGGCCAAAAATCCGACCGTTGGCAATCGACCGACAGGTCATTTTTGACATGTTCTGCACCCCAGCGGCTATAATTTCAGACCTATATATATGAGTTTTTTAGGCCAGTTTTCACTAAAATGTTCAAGAGCAACTTTTTCCACCTTCTCAAGTGTTTTTAACAAAGTTTTCAAAAGAGTTTTTGTACCAAATTCTCTATCTTTATTTGTTTTCAAAGTTTTGAAAAATCAAAGAAAAACTAAATTTGGGAAATTAGTTTTGTTCTTCATTTTCATATCTATCTTGAAGTTTTCCAAGTGTTTTGTTTGTTATTCTTTTTCAAAATATTTTGATTCTCACACTTGAGCTATTCATTCCAAACCTATCTTTGGGATCTTGTTTTTATGAGAAAAATAGTTTGTGATCCTTGAAATTACTAAATGTTGTTTGTGATCATTAGATCATCAACTTGTATATTCCTTTGCTTTGTGCCCACCTCTTGTATAGAGGTTGGTGTTGAGAGAGCGAAGTGTGTATTCCGGTGTTGAGTTGTAATTCCTCAGTGGAGGTCACTTTGTGAAAGGTCATGTGTGGACATAATGAAAATCCTTCTGTGTGAAGGTAGGGACGTAGAGCAGACTGCTCGAACCTCGAAACATACCATTGTGTTTGTGTTTAGATCTTTATCTCTCTATTATATCTTGCATTGTTATTACTTGCTCATATCATATACATGCTTGGTATTGTTTGTGTGCTCACACTTGTGTTAAACCAAGAGAGCTTTTAACAGCACCTCAACTCTTAGTTTAGAAAAATCTCGAGGAGTAGTTCCAGAGCCCTTCACGGAGAATTCGAGCTCACTTTTGGTTACACATAATGTGCTAGCAATTAAGTTTTTAATTCCACATCATTTGTCCTAAATTAGCTTGTACACCTATTCACCCCCACCCCCACCCCCAAAAAAAAAAACAATGTGTACTTTCAAAAGAACAAGTCAATCCTTTGGGATAATGTAAATATGAAAATTACATCTAATGTTCAGTTTAGACTAAAAAAACCACCACAGAAATGGCAAGAAGATGTCAGCATCTGCATTATGTATTTTACATGAATAATAAAAAGTTCAGATTAAATTGCTTGCTCAGGAATAAGACCATAGGAAAAAGAAAAACTAATCCCTCATCAAGTGATTCATAACTGAAATATTTGTCAATAATTTTATCCTGAAACCCCAACATAATATATATCTTTTACAATTTCTCTCTCCTCCTAACAACAAAATCACTCTTTCTACCTTAATAATACATATAGGCAACCAAAACTTCTTAGAACTCTCAATTGTGAAATATTGTGGTTTTGGAATAAAACAAATTATAGAATAAAATTCTACTTGACATAAAAACATTCAAGGCATATATCCTGAATATATCACAAAGGAATACGAGAAATGTCTATATTTAGAAGGGGGGAAAACTCAAGAATTCACTTAATGCTAGATCTCCAGGTAAAAAATAAAATAAACTCGCAAAGAAAATTCAGAAACATTTCAATTAATTAATGTGAACCTGGAGGCCGTCAAGAGCACGCATGTTGACATCGAAGAACACAGTATTGCGGTTAGCATAGCGATCTGAGGGGTCAATGCCCTCAAATCGCTGTGGAAACTGGATGTAACAGAGGCGATCACCACCGCGGTCCATCATGAAGCACATTCCCTCTTGGAGGGCCTGCGAGTTGTAGACATAGTGGTCACAATCAAGGTTGAGGATGAAGGGACCGTTCGACATGATGGCAGAGGCTCGGACTAGGGCATTCATTGCCCCAGCCTTCTTGTTGTGGTCATAGCCAGGACGCTTCTCCCTCGACACGTAGACCAGCATGGGCAAGCGAATGTCTACTTCTGTGAAGTCTAGGGGATTACCATCCTCAATGCTGCCTCCTAATAGTGGCTCCTCACTTGGAGGCTTTAGCATCACCTGGCAAGAAAATCAAATAGTTACATTACTAATTTGTTTTCTATTGAAATCATATATCTAAACCTTACAAGCTAAAAAGATGAATCACACATTAATATAATTATTCACTTAAATCAAAGTTAAATTGATGGGGGTAAGATAAGGATTGCAGAGGACCTAGCAAGCTGACTTGCACTATGTGCTTACAGATTGACCAATGACCTATAAAAGAGTGATTATTTTGCATGTGAATATACACGTAATACTTCAAAAGTGTAGGGAGCACAACCACATCCAGTGTAATTGCATGATAAACCATTTGAAATTGTATTATTACATGTGATATCAGCATAATAATTGTCCAGGGATTTAAAATAGAAAAGAAAAGAAAAGAGAAAAAACCAGTAAGTGTCTTTAACATTTTCTTACATGCATCAAGTAGTCCAAAAAAAAAGGAATTTTTAGTTTTCCAAATGTTGGAAACATTTAATTATTTTATAGATAGTTTCAATACTTGTAACTGATGGTTTGGCTTTACCATTTTTCCAAGGTCTGTTACATTTTCTTACATGCATTTACACAGGAAGTATTTGTGCCCCACTCCTCTACCTCTAATAAGTCTAATCCTCCACTTCTTAAAGTATTGTATCTAGTCCTGTAATGCAAGCATGTGAAATTATGAATAAATAATATGCTGATGCAATGAAAGGAAAGAGGTTGGTTGAAGAGCAAAAACTCACCTGAATAATTCCTGCATGATCACCACGGGTATGCTCTGAGGAAGGATGAATCCAAGTCCCTGGCCAATGGGTTCCATCAGCCATCCAAGTCGCCTTAGCAATCTTCACAGGGTCCACTGGATCATCACCAGCTGTCTCTCTCTGCCGCTTCATGCCTTGATCTCCTCGCGGGCATGGTATGCATCAGAACGGCGGCGGATTGAGTCCGGCAACCCATTGATCCGGACCTTGAATCATCATACTCCCGTTTCAACCTCCTTCTGTCCTTCACAAAGTCAGATCTAACCTTGTTTTGTAAGGATCTCGCTTCAAATTGAAGTAACTCTCTGGGTTTCTTGGCTCAATACCATGCTTCCGACAGAAAGGGACCCAGAGGTTTGCAAAGCTTGCAGCTCAGCCATGGCTTCAAATGTCAAGAGGGCACCACCATCATCAGAGACATAGCAGGCAAGCTTCTCGACAGGGTAATCTGCTGCGAGAATAGACAGAATGGTGTTGGCAGTTACGAGAGGGGGTTCCTTCTCAGGGTCGGCGGGTAGAGACGAAGACATCAATGCTGGGAGGTCAGATTTGCCAGTTGGTTGTTGGGAGAAGGAGTTTCGAACTTCTCTTTCAGAACAGCAAGATCAGTGGCGCGATTGATGGGGCACAGCTTTGGCAGTTGTCCAAGAGCCAAGAAAAGGCAAACCAAAGCTCGCAGACAATGACATCCCCAAAGCCAAATGGCATCGTCGTTTTGGTGCTCTATTCGCCAAGCAAGAAAGAGGCCAAGGGCAATGAGACGGATTAGAACGAGGAGCCTGCAAAAACTCACCATGATTAAAGAAAGAACAAGAACAGGGGTTATAAAAAAATTTGATAGCTATTGAATTATGCTACTAGCAATTTTCAATTAAAACTGTCTTTCATTTTGAGCGTGCATGATATGAGTAAGGAATCACAAGTACCGGGGAGAGATCTGTTTGGCATTTCGAAAGGAAAAAAACAGAGGAAAAAAAGAAAAAGAAAAACTCCACCACTATACTTACAAACAGATCATGTAATTTCTGATTCTCTGATTCAGACCAAAAAGGACATTTTCCAAGACAATGGAACCTGAACAATAAAACTACATTACCATATGTCTCAAGGTGCATAATATACACTCGAAGGGCAATATTTATACACAATGGGCAGATGCTATTTTATTGATTTTTGTGGCATTGGTTAGATATATGATTTTCTATTAATTGAAGACATTCTTCTACATTCATAAAAATAAATTATTGTAAAAAAAAAATAACAAAAAACTTTATCCATGCATGATTGCATTCTTTCAGTTGTTTGGTTAAAATACTGATGATTTTATTTTTTTTCCTATAGTGCAAGAAGTAAAGACCTCCCAATAATTCCAACCCACATCCCACCCCACCCCCTTTTTCTTTTTCTCTTTCCAACCCCCTCCCCAATGTTAACGATAGAATCAGAAAAACTCCTATATGTTTTCACTGATCACTAAACCCCTAATGCTATATATCACCCCTTCATCAGGTAAGGTTATTATAATGTCAGATTTACAAAGGTCAATTTTTTCTCATTTAAAGAAACTAATGCATCATTATCTTTATTGATTATCAAGAGAACTACAAAATATAACAATCAGAAATCACCTCCTTTATAGACCCATACAAGACTACATCCTACTCAAACAATAACTCCAAATACTATTGTGACTCTAAAGACTCTAAATACTATTTCTATTACTAAAACTAATAGGGACATTTTTTGACCTGTTTTGATGAGAATACCCTCGTCTTCTTCCTTGTCCTGGGTCAGGATTTAGGATAACCATTGGAAACCCATTAAAATTCAATCCCACGCTCTCCCTCTCCCTTTGTTCCTCCTCCTCTGCCTCTTCATCCTTGCTCAGTTGTTGCAGAATTTCTAAACTCACTAAAAGTCTTACTTGAACCTTGAAAATAGAATGAAACTCATCCGCAACCATATTCAATTCTTTGAACAATGGAAACAAGACCATGTTAAAAGAACCGCTAAACTAATCTTGTGGTTTCATTAAAAATTATCTTGTAAGGAAAAAAATATCTATGTTTTACTCTCATGAATTGGAAGGAAAATTACAGAATTTATTGGAAAAGAAACAAAAAAAGAAAATTTTTGATATAAAGAAATATGGGAATTTAAAGCTTAGGTACAACAGACATGTTTTAAGTTTTGTAACGGTGTTGAGCCAAAAAGGTCTATCGATGAGTTAAAAAAGGCAGGTAGGTTTTCTTGTTCTAGTGATTACTTCAATGGGTTTTATTGAAATTCAGCCCCAAAAAATTCGGTATAATGTCCCATACTTAAATGTTCTACTAATGCAAATTACCCAAGAGTGTTCTTAGGATATGAGGGACAAAATAATCAGTAGGGGGACATTCAAATTTATGCTTGTGATCCTTTAGGACATTGTTCCCCATACATGGTAATCAAACTTATGTTTTATATTCCGATCAATACTAGTGTTTTTGTCTTAAGAATATGGTTTACAATTGACCATCACTTCCACTGCAGTCATAATTTCTAGTTTGGCAAGTCAAAACAACTCAGCTAACAGAAAGCAGTACATTCAAGAGAAATAAATCGTATAGAACACTCCTTAAAGTTTGGACAGTATTCAAAACCAACTCATAAGGCTAGAAGAAATAAAAGCATTACAATCATCCTAAAAGAGATTTTCTCAATGGAAGCATAACAAAGTCAAGCAATCAGCTGCAGTATTATTACCTGTATGGACTCAGCACTGCAGCCGGGATCTTCAACTTTCTTGTTAGAGGCCTCCACGGCTTGCTCGTTAATTCGGCTCGCTCCCCACCATTCTCCCCGCCACCTCCACCATTTTCCTTTGGCCAAATCGCATTCCCATACCCATAAGTACCCTTCGTCTCAAACAACCACCTATTATGATCGAAATCTCCAGTCTGACTCCGGCTCAGTACCCTTGACTTCATATCATTGATAGCCTCCTCTCCATCTTGGACACTCCTGGTCGCAGTGGGGGCAATGACAGCACAGGCCTCCCGGCACCAGCATTTGCCACAACCTCATCCACCTCCGTCGCCTTATATGGCTCCTTACACCCCGGGCACATAGCACCACCAGATTTCACGGCGTCAGCAAAGCAATCTGCACAAATCTTGTAATCACATTCGCAGGGAAGAATGTCAACTCCACGTTCGTCACACATGACCTTCCCATCACACCCCGGGATGGCACATGAAGAACCTTTTGATCCAGCCATCTGCGGGTGCTGGTTATCGGTCTCCGTGACCTTGTCCATCAAGTGGGCCCTTGTCACACTATTGAACCCACCAGTGAACAGGGAATTGGATACATATTGTTCTTCAACCTTGGCAGAGATGGAAGGGTCCATGGTGACCGCCATCGGTTGGTTATCCGGGGTCGGTGGTATGTGGACATGATAATTGAGGAACTCTTTTGAGAATGAGCCACTACCAAGCTCACTGTCAAGGTCGTCTCGCGAGTAGCTGATGTATCGGCCAGAGTTAGTGCGGCGGCCAAAGGTTACAGTGGGGGGAGGAGGGGCTGTGCAGGGCTCGCAGCACACCCGAGGGATCGGAGGCCATTCGAGCTGATCTGCTGCCCCGAAGAGCAGTGTTGGAAGCCATAATTTCGCCTGATCTGAAACTCACAATTGTAGAGCTATTTAGAGACAAGATCTCTAATGACAAGTGAAGGGCAGTATGAAGTTTAGCTTTTAGATAAAAGAGTAAATAAGAATCAAGAAAATGAGATTTACTAGAAGCATCAGAACCAGAAAAAGTAACTGACTTGCTCGATCCAAGAACATTGCCAAAATTATATAAATTGCAGATAAAAAAGGGTAGCATAAAATTTCAATTATTTAGAGAAAATTTTGAAATTCAAGGATAAATTGCAAAGACTGAGAGATCAACCAAAAGGAACATTCAGAACAAAGATCTGAGTCTGAGCTGGGAGAGCAAAAGGGTAGTAAAAGAATTCAATCTTTTAGATAAATATGTTTTAAAAAAATCAAACAAAAAGAACAGAATATTCATCAGAACAGGAATAAGAATAGGAGCACAAGATCAGACAATGTCATTTCCATGCAGAATCTAAAGCAGGAAACAAAAGGGTTGTCACAAAATCGCATCTTTTTACCAACTATGCAACTAGAATCAAAGTATATTACTTCACAAGTTCAGACTACAAACCTTTAGGGTGCTCCAAATGGCAGCAAAAAAAATGAGATCAAATCATTAGAGACCACTTCTCCACTCGATCTGAAGACAAGAAGGTGACAGCTTTGCTCGACTTAATCAAAAGCAAATCTCAAATAGTCCAAGCTTTTAAACGCAGTGGCGGCGGTGCAAAAATGGCAACTTTTTGGGAAGATTTGTTTCCGTGTATAGAGAAATTTCAGGGTTAGGGCAGAGAGAAAACTGGATCGGAGACAGAGAAAGAGAGAGACAGGGGGGGAGAGCAGCAGCCGGCAGAGCAGAAGGAGAACTAAAAAGACATCGTTTTTATTTTTATTTTATTTTATTTTATTTTGAAAAGGAGATTTTTTTTCCTTCGCTGTGAGATGAACGCGGATTGATTAGCTGTCTGTTGCCTGACTGTAAAACGGGTGGATGGGAGTTGCGGATCCACTATGGGATCCGAACCGGATGGAACTAATTTTCATACTTTATACTAAAACAATAGAAAATACCATTTTTCAATTGTCTAAAAATAGTGTTAGGCAAAAAAAAAATTATGAGAAGAAAGTTAGGAACCCGACTTTTTCTTACACGTTTGGGAAAACAAATTCTAAATAGTCACGTGGACTCCATTAATAAAGAAAACTAAGAGATTTCATCTTTATTTTCTAGTCTAACTAAGACTAAATTTGAATACTTGAATTCAGCTAATTAACTAGAAATATCAGAAATAATATAACAAACGCTACTTGTTCTAAACTAAATTAGTAATTTTAATCTAAATCTAAACTATATATATAATAATTTAAAATTTGATACTTTTAATATCTTCAACAGAAACTCGCAATATAGATAGTGCAATTGCATATTATAATTTGATATGCATGTGTCTAAATACCACTGAGTCCTTGCTAAGTAATAATAGAGAAAGAGCTTTGGGAAATTAGACTGTACTTTTATTTTAAGAAAATTACAAAAAAATATTTTGGTGCATGAACACTATTTAGTTGAAATATCAGTGGAGAAGAACTAGTCCTTGTCGAAGACAAATTTGTTTGCTATTTATGTTTTGAAAATAAAAACCTATGTGTCATTTGGTGAGAGGGATTAAATTATAGATTAAATGAGTTTATCCTCTACTTAACGTGACAAATACAAAAAGTTGTAAAATCTTATTCCTTTAACCCGTCAAACATAAAATAAAAAATAAAAAATATCAAAGGATAAGAAAACTCGTACTGAGTTAAGAGTTGTTAACCGCAAAACGGAGGTTTACAAAACTTGCCTTTTTTGATAGATTAAGAGATAACATTTCTATTTGCATAAAATTTTTTCAGTAACTCTCATCCTTTCCAAACAATCAAATGTGCATAAGATCATATTAAACTTTTTGATAGTGGACTAATTAATTTAATTCTTTTCCTTATCTCTTATTTTACAATGATTTATCTAATTTAACCTATCATACTAATCTTTCTTCCTTGACCCTTTACCAAACAATGCCTTGATACTTAAAAGCACTACTCAATACCAAATATGCTATTGGATTTGGATTTAAAAATTCAAATGCAATATCCATTAACCCTCTCATCTTGTATTTGGGACCACACAGCTGATCTCAAAGGGCAAGGGGGATTACACTGACGTGGAAAGTCAGGGGCCCACATCCCTGTTTCCCCTCGGGTTCCCCAAAAAATATTCTATTCCCGCCGGTGACTTACGTGAATGCCCTTAGATTTCGTTGGAATTACGAAATTGGTCACGCGAACCGCCGGGGTAAGTGGGGCCCACAGGACCATTAGATTTCAAACGGCAGTGTCGGTCTCGGTGGTCCCGCATGATTCCGGTGTTTGCTGTTTGTGGCTAAACAGTTGATCAGTGTTCATAGAGGGCATAATAATATTCTTTTATCAACTGCTATTAGTTGTTAATTACTCGATTAATGGTCGGCAACATGAATTCGGCATGACTTCCTTGTTTTCCCCCTTTTTCCAGTTTCTTTTTTGTGTTTCTTCCAATTCTCTAATTTTTTTTTATTGAATAATACAAGATTTAAAGCTAATTACAAATTGACTACATAATCTAATCTCGGATTATAAAATCCCCATGGCGACCGCACGCCACGTGTCTTGTTCCTACACGTTTACCAGTCGTGCGGGCAACTCCACGGCACATCCGGCCCCCGCTGGGCCCACACCGGGCCCAATGTCTGTATGCGAGCACAGGGATCGGCCAATCATGCATTATGCGAGCTCATCGCACGGTGGAACGTGTTCCCGCATAGAGATTCCAGCATGTGCCGTCAGCGTGAAACAGCGGGGACGTGGGATCGAGATCACGAGGGTGGGACCCGCAGCTATGCACATGGCCCAACGGTGCGGTCACGGCGCGAAGTGGGGGGAGGAACAACGTGGAGCGTGCCGCATGTCCGAGAGATGATGGGTCCACGACCCAAGAAAAAAGATACTTTGTTTAAAACTTAAAAGAGACCCAAATTTCTGGGACCCAGTTAAAAGGTGGGGTTTGTGTGGGAAAATATTGCCCGTTAACGTAACGGGGTGATTATATGCAGACTCTCATATTTGACATTAGTTCAGGGGAAAATGCTATCATGAACCGTTGATGGTGTTTCAACTTGCTAACTTGAGCGGTATTCCCTTACAAGTCATGTGAAATACGTGGCATTTATTGGACTTAAATACCCTTACTGGTCAAACATTAGTTATTTTTCCTCTCTTTTTATTTTCTCTCAATTAAAACCAGCATTAAATATTAAAGAAAATTGTGTCATTAGATTCAAAATATTTCAAAAAGTACATTGAAAAATTAAAAAACAAAACCAAAAGTTTAACCAAAAAATCACGATGGAATTTTACAAAACTCACATGAACATCAATACATGGACTTATCTCAATTGGGATGGATCTCACGCCATCAGGCAATGAAAGCCCCACCGCAACACCACCCAATACCAAGCAACACTTTGGACGTCAGCTACCTATTCGAAATAGTGAAACTATCTACTATTGCCCAAGGCCACAAAATCTGTCGTATTTCAGTAATATTTCTCTCTTTCGAAATAGTGAAACTATCTACTATTACC